>VCJM01000347.1:0-11082 GCA_024139495.1 Backusella sp. ASU-2019c | reverse complement strand
AAAAAAAAAAAACTACTACAGGATATCTATTTTCTTTTAGCTAAACAATATTGACGATAAAAAAAACAAAGAAAGGAACGATCAAAGTCATGATCGACCTTTTTGGCTTGACAGAAAAGTCATTCGAGAAAAATGACAGAAAGTACCTGTTTGTAACAAATTGAATGAACGACCCCAGAGTATTGACGTTAGTGCTTACTTTTTTGCTACAAAATCCCGCTTTATTGTTAATCCCCGCTTTTATTGAAGTGTTTACTTCTCTACAAGGTGGCAGTTATTTTGTTTCATTTGACTTGGATAAAAAAAAAGTGGACAACTCTTTTCTATCTCTAATCACCATGGTAGTAACTATTACAATACTGAAAAAAATATCTTATTTATACGTGCTTTTATAAAGGAGAATAATAGAAAAAGAATGCTCTTTTTTTCCAAAGATTTTATTGTACTCTCTTTTATAAAATAATGATTAATTTGAAAAAACTTTCTTTTCGAACTTTATCTTGCCACAAGATCTTTATTAAAAAGGTATACACGTCCATTTATATTCTTACCTGGTTTATTTTTATATCTTGTATGTTGATCGCCATAAACTAAATCTACGTATATATTTTTGTAATATCTACAATAATAATCCATGCCTCTTTTTTTTCCCAGTTATATATTAAAACATCAAGACAAAAGAGCGGGAGTTTAACTTTGTTCTATTGTTTTCTCCATGCATTATGCTGAACTGAAACTTCCAAGCAAAACATTACCAGTTGGAACCAATAACAAACAAGACGAAATTGGATGGAATCATACGATGTTTTCCATGTTCAGCAATCATAAAATTCATATATAAAAACCCTTTTTTTTTTTTATTGTATCTCATCCATATACATTTCTTTTTTTTTAACCAATATGAGCCAGCTTCGTCATTTCATCAAACTTTCATCTTCCAAGCCTGAAATCTATCCTATGTTCTTGATTCTCGGTGGTGCAATCTCTGGCGCATTCTACATGATGAAGCATCAGTCCAACTCACCCGATGTTGTCTGGAACCATCACTCCAACGCTGAGCCTTGGCAACACGTCCGCGAAGGTGAACAGGTGAAGCTTGCTGCTTACAACCAACAATATGAACGCAAATACCATCGTAAAGAATGGTAGTCATCTTCCATTATTATAATTCATATTAAACACTATTTATAATTTGTACATAATAAATAAAGAAATTCTATTTTTTGTCATATAAAAAAAAATGAATGCATCCCAAATTGACAGTTTTGTTTAATTTATTTTGAAGAAAAAAAAATTTTTTTTTTTAAGCTTCATTTTGCATGATTGTAACTTCATTCAGTAAAGATTCATTTTTTGTCCAGTCCACATTTGTTTCACCCAAAACAAAGTCATCTTCATCCTCTTCCACTTGATTTGGTCTAATAATCGAAAGATCCCTTTCATTTGCAAGATGCAATAAACAAATGAAGCAGAAAGGCACGGATATATCTTGCATGACCTTGGCTGGATACATTCTCTTTAGAATATGCATAATGTCGGTGAACTTTTGAATGCCTTGGACTCTATCATCGTTTGATTTGATGGTAAGCGCCTTCCACAGGTTTTCTTTGAGTTTCTTGACATCCACGCGTTTTGCGGTACGAGCATAGTTGACGTACAGTGGCTTTGTCTTTTTCATTTGGCTTGTTACGAGTGCATCGCCATAAAGTGCCGATGTCTCAGGATCAGGATAATCAATATTTTGGTAAAAAGACGAGTCTTCCAAGCCAGTCAGCATTGCTAGATGAATTAAAGTTAGTTATAATGCCATAGCTGTATTTCCATTCCTTACTTTGATCGCCATCGAGTGTATCTGTTGGTAAATCAAAGTCCATATCGATTCCACCGCCGTCGTCGTAATTAATATCATTATCCATATCGTTTTGGTCAGCCCAATAGTCGATATCCGGTTCCCCCGAGCCATTTGGTTCATCTTGTGGGGTTGCGTCAGATTGGTTATTGTTGGCATTGTTGTTGTTATGAGCGTTTTTCTTTTTGGGTCTAGTTGGGAACATGGGCTTGAGGAAATATTGTAGTAATTGTTTTGATGAAAAGTGGATATCGTCTGGTAGAATATGTGTGGCTAGTTTTTGTGTGGTTGCTTCCTTTGAGGATGTTGTTTTTTTATTGGATGTTTCAAACAGTGCATCCACATCTTCATCTTGTCCCTCTAAAAACTCGATCTGGAAGGTGGATCGGACTGCTTTCTTTCTGGTCTTTTCGCCATTGTCGCTGGCATTATCATCACGCGAAGCTATACATGTTGAATTGTAAGTATATATATTTATATAAAGAAAAACACTTACTAGGCGCAATTCTTCTTAATTTCCAATGCTCTGGACCGGCCCAATTCTTCACCAGTGTATTATCAAAGTAGCTGTAGAGATCCTTTTCACCGCTATTGATAATCGAAGTCAAGAAGTCTTGTTCTTGGAAGGCCTTGTCCTCGCTATCCAAGCCGTCGATTCCTCCATTTTCCAAGTCGTTGTTTGGATCGGCATTTCCATCATTGGCGTCTTCGTCATCGTCAGCAAATGGATCTGCCGCTGGGGCACCGTCGTCGTTAGGAAAGACATCATCACCTTGGTCAAAATCTGGCATGTCAAAATCACCAAAGTCATCGTAGCCATCGAATGGTGGCTGTTCGTCCATAGCGTTGTCATGGTTTATGGCTTGGTTCATCGCCTCAATGCTAAGGTTGGGATTGGGTAACTCGGTGTCGTTTTCTGAAAAGAAGTCATAACCATAAAGTGATGGCATAATGTTCATTTGTGAAATAACATCGAATGAGGGTAATTTATCTACATGAAAATAGTGATAAATTGACGTGATTTTTGGGCTTTGCTGCAGATCATCAACCTACCTCTTAAGCGAGTGATATCAATACGGGTCTGCTCAGATTGTGAAGCATCTGGTTCCTCGAGCAAAGTACCGTCCACTTGATTGTTTGTGTCATCCTGATTCTTGTCTTCTTCTACAACTTGTTCGCCATCCTTTGCTTCATCCTCTTTATTTTCATCGACCTTTGCTTCATCCTCATTTTGGGCATCGTCTTCTGGCTTGTTTCCCTCTCCTATCAACTCATCTACATCCATTTCTCTAACTTGTTCTGCGGTGGTCTGTTGATCAACCTCCATGGGATCGTCCTTCTCCTCTTGTTCTTGTTTATTCTCGTCTTGTTCCTCCGTTTCATCTTGCTTATCATCCGATTCTTCTGTTTCGATTGTGGCGTCAGAAGCATCAAATATAATTTTACAGTTCCCGTCAATACCCAGGTGATTTAACAAAAGACCTCTTGCACCTCCTTCATCGAAATCAGCTGATGTTTTTTTGAAAAGAGGATCGACGCTAAAATCCAAATCAAACTTTTTCACGGCAATGGATGAGAAGTCTTTTACTAGCGTGTTTTCTGAACGATGAATCTAATTGGAATACGCCATTAGTACGATTATATCATACTGCAAAAACAAGCATCGATTCCTACTCTTCTTCTTGGTCTTCTTTCGCCATTTTCATCACGCAAATCAACGTCTTCGCCATCTTTAAATACAATATTAGCGACCTGTGTTCAAAGTAAATAAAAAAAGAAAGTCACCTCTACTATCAGCGAGACCACTCAAAAGTTTTCCTGTTTCCGTTGCGACTGAATCGACACGAGATGTATAAATTTTAACACAGCCATCGAGCGTACACGAAGCCTTTTGGAAATTGATGGAATCGCCTTCACGAATAAACGTCATTTCGTGAAAGTAGTCGATGAGCGCAAAGTTCCAAGAGTTTGTTGCATTTACTTTCTAATAACGTGGCGCCTTTATTAATAACGTAATTCAGGAGAAAGAAAAGAAAAAAAAATCTTACATTATCAGTGCACATCTTTATCCATTCTTCAAAGTTGTTGTACATTTGAGCTGGTGTCAGTGCAGGGAGACTGGTGGCGACAGAGAGTAGACCTGTGCTGTTTCCGGAACTACTTGCAGTAGTTGCGTTTGGTCCTCTTAGAGATCTTTCTCTTCTTTCCATAATATAGCGTCTTTAAAGGGTTATGTTTTTGATTCAAGAAAAGATTTGACAACAATAAATAAAGAGTTAAAAAAAAAAAAAGTTACCATACAATTTTTTTGAGCCAACCAAAATCAAGATATGAACAGATTTCAAAAAGGAGAAAAAAACAACATAGTGCCAATTAAGGCAACTTTACAAACAACAAAATAATAAAAATAAGAATACTGCTCTTCCTAAAAGCTTCTCTTTTCTTTTCTTGATTATTTTCCCGGTAATATATTATTTAAAAATATGCCGGATTTTAATGACTCAATAGGCTATGCGTCCTATCAGCAACAGTACAACTCTACATCAACAACAGGCTATCAGTCTAACGATAATGGATCCATCGTCCTGTTCTTTTCCATCATTTTCGTCATATTCATTTCATTTGTCTTTTACTTTTGGTACACAGAAAGACACAAGGTTCCGATAGACCAAAGAGGCGATCAGTCAGTCGACCAGCAGCAAGAAATATATTTACTCGTAGATAATCTAAGCAACCAACTCAAGATTGTGTTCAAACTGCCTCTCATAAGCCTTGCGATTGTGCTTTGGAACCGGATATTCTCTTCAAGGCATCAAAAACAACAGCAACTAGAACTGCAGATGCAGCAGCAACAGCAGCAACAACAACAGCAGAATATGCAAGTCATTCCTCTCGCCTCCCATGAACATCAGCGCGTAGACGACACCAAATACTATCATTTATTTTCATTAATTTTTATCGTTGCATTCACCATTGCCCTTGCGATCCTTGTGGGCACACTCAGCTCCCCTAGCAACGCCAGCACCTCCTCCTCCACGCTTCTCCAATCCGCGCTCTTTATCCTTGTGCTCTGTATCAATCTCTATCTGATCACCCGCCAACGCTGCTACTACATGCACCGACGAAAGCTCTACGAAGACGACGAGCACATCAGCGCCATCTACGATACACGGTTTCCGGACTGGGATCCCAAGATACTCTCCAACTGGATCCAGATTTTGATTCTGGTGATTGAGTTTTTTCAGCTCATGACGTTTCCGCTCCGAGATCTTATTACGATTTTTAATAAACAACGAACCGAAGATCATACCGAGCTGGTTTCGTTTATTCTCACTGCGGGTGGATTGATGCCTGATATGAGAACGCCCAGCTGGTACACCTATTCATTGTGGACGTGCTTTGCAGGCACGTTGTTTAGTCTGGTTCTTGCCGTGTTTATCCATTGTGTGAATTTAAAGTATCCTTACAAATTTCCGACGCGTTGGGTACGTTGGTGTATACCGGTTGCTGTAAGTCTCCTTTTTTCATTTTTAAGAGGTGTCTAAAACTTATTTTTAATAATAAATTATAATATAGACTCTACTGTATATACCCATCCTGGTAAGTGTTTATTTAATAGACGGATCAAATAGGGGGAAAGTAATAATATCAAATAGACCACCTTTATCAGCTCTGCAGCATGCCAGTCACTGAACGTACCAATGAATGATTTTAGCACAACACTTCGGTGCCATGCCGATTCCATTTCGAGACAAACTTATTTTTGGTTATCGATTCTTGGTTATGTTATTGCTTATTTTATGATGACCATCTTTTTGACAAGTTATGAACGTGTACCAACAAAAAATGAAATCGCCTACAAGTCAATCAGTGTTGCATTTATTAAAAATATGGGTAAGCAAAAAGGATGGGAGGTGGGGAATTTTTTTTTTTAAAAAAAAAAAAAGGATATGGAGGTCATTTATTCTTTTTGTATATTTTAGGTCTTTTACTCGCATTGGTGTTTTTGTTGGTTGAATCTACCACAAGCGCTAACCGTATGCGTGCCATTCTATCCATGGTCATTTTATTAACCATGATTTGTTATAATATCAAAACAAGACCCTGTTATGTAGACAAGGTAAAATAGAAAAAAGTGAATGGGTACGGTTTTCTCTCCTTCTAATACCCCTCTTATAAGATAAACTTTTTCCGCACTGCATCCTTTAGCTGTATATTATGGACATCTGCTCTTGTTGCCGTGTTGAGTGATACGGATGCAGCACAAAGTCTTGGACCCTCCCCCATCATTTACATCATTGCCGGTGGCTGGATACTCATTGCCCTCTTATTTATCATCATCTACTTTGTATACTATTCACAGCCATCTGAAGATGGGATACCCGACATCAAAGTCAATGATGCGGAAAACTATACACTTGGATCAGCATCCTTCCAACACAGTGTGACAAGTCACCGACAGGCCAGTAGCAGTGGATGGTTAAGTGGTAGCTTTTCAAGATGGATAGGCACTTCGTCCCAGCCTCCTCCAACAGCGTATAGAAATCATCTCTGTCCTGGTGGTTATTACTAGAAAAAAAAAATGTATATAGTGTCTCCTTTTTATAATGTATTATTAGTTTTTCTTTGCTTTCATTTCTCATATATATAAAGTTTTGTTTTCAACATGAAATATTTAAGAAACTTCTCTATTTATCCGATGTCTTTTTTTGAAATGTCCATGGTACTGTTTCAATCATTTTTATACACACAGGTATGTGTTGGATCAAAACTTTGATTCAAAGTAATCCTATTTTGACGTACAAAGTGACGAGTTTCACCCGGTTAGTCTAGCCATGAGATCTCTGCCGATTTCCCATATAAAAGAATATTTCGGCGCTTTGTTTATTTCCACAACCCCCTCATTTTCTTGACTAGATTTGTCACACTCTTACTTGAGCTTCTATATTCCACAAGTCGTGAGTAAAAAAAAAAAAAGGTTGCACTTGACATGTTGCTTTGTAACGACGCATGAGCTTAAAATCATGATCTTATATGTCCACACGTTTTTCTATTTTTTTTTTTTTCTGGGCATAATAAACTCTATGCATTGTTATGTTTGCTAACATGGCTTTTTTCTTAATTTCTTTGTAATCTGATGATTTATATATTTCTCTTTCACAAAGTACAACGGTGTAACCTTTTGTATTGAATCTAGAAAGGAATATTGTATTATTTACTTTTAAAGAAGGGTTCATGCGACCTGTCGTACCCAAAAGTAATCATGTGTTATAGTATCCTGTCTTTAATGTGTTTAATTTCCGCAAATCATAATATTCTGTTTCTTTTTCTCTCTTTTTTCCTTCCTCACTATTTTTAATATGTCTTTATGTAAAATACCGTTGGATCTACAACAAATTATTTGTGAATATGCAATTGGAGAAAATGGAAAGGATAAATTTGTTTGTAAAGCGCTTGTAGTGAATAAGACGTGGGCCTACTTTGTTTGTCGAGTATTGTATAGGTAAATGATGAGGTAGAAGCAAACCGAAAAAAAAAAGCGGAAAGGCTTATTGATAATGCAGTGGTCATTTAGGCATTATCGGGTGAAAAGCTACCTTGGATTTTTAGGCTTTATAAAGACGGTGACAGGACACAACACCCTATTTTGTTATGGCGATTTTATTCGGTCCATCGATTTAACGCCCGTCAATAAATATGGTGTCGATCCAAAGGCGCATCGATTGATGCAACGCTGTCCTTACATTGAATCTGTTTGTTTGGGGCATCCTACCACACTCAAATCAGAGACCATCAACAAAATTGCAAGATACAATACGTCCCTAAGATCACTCTCGATGGGCGGTCTCGAGTCATTTCCATTCATGCTGGAATGCGACTTTTCAGGTCTGCTGCAGCTGGAGCATGTGACACTGACAACCACGCCTTTACTGCCTGCTTCGTTTATGACTTTACCCAATCTAAAATCACTCACGCTTGTTCGTGTGGAGACGATCAAATCAGAGATGCTTTTGGCATTTTGTCAGTCACATCCTCGACTGAGATCATTGGTGATTGACAACTGTCGTGCCCTCACACCTGGTCTGGGTCAAGTGTTTGTGAAGCTTCTAACAAAGGACAGCCCTTTCTACTGTCCTGCATTAAAAGTCATTGGACTGGCAGGTCATTGCATTGATAACTTGACACTAAACACACTCTTCTTTGATGTGCCTAGAGAAACACGGATTGAAAAACTGACGCTTTCAAATACTTCACTCACGTCGATGGATTTACTAAAAAGAGCGAATTTAAAAGTAACAAACTTTCAAAACGTGAATTTAAAAAGAGTCTAAAAAATAAAAAGGAAATATTTATATATAACAAAGTCTTGCATTTACTATTTAATATTCTTCCTTTTCACTTTCTCTCTCTTCTCTCTTTTACTTTCTATTATAAATCGTTGGGGTTTTTTTTTATTTGTTTATTCTTAAATTAACTACTTGAGGATCCATTCATTTCTTTAAAGAAAGAGAAACGAATTAAAATAGAAAAAAAAACATTATTATCCCCCCGATGTTGACCAAACTAGTTGTAGCTACGGTATCTGTAGCATGGATTGTTCAAGTACACGCAGGCATGGCACCCAGCTATCCGGAACCAGGAACGGTTTGGAAAACAGGACAAACATACAAGATTGAGTGGGGTAAGTGATGAATTTATAAAGAAAATAGGCCATCAAGTTTCTGATAACAACTCTCCTAGAGGATGATAAGACAACACCTTCAATAGCACATGATTGGAAAGACTTTAAAATTGGTAAAAAGGAAGTGCAAGATAATTGTTATTTCATTCCATTCACACTTTTGTTCTTTTTTTAGATCTAATGACGGGTGATAATATCAAGCAAAAGTTTCTGATGAATGTTGCAACTGTAAGAGCGAGAAAAGAGTGATAGTACTGAGAAACCGTTTTTTTCATATACTATTTATTGTTAAATGATAGGGACTTGATGGTAAGAAAGCAAAACACTACAGTTTCCAAGCGCCTGAGGTACATCCTCCTTCTGCTGTCTATTTTCTCATGTTTACGAATAGTAAGTTTGCAAAAATAATAATAATTATTTTCCGGTTTGTAACATGGGCATTCCTGAAAAAAAAAATTACTTTTTTTTTTAAGCCAAGGGTGATAATGCTTGGACCACTCGTTTTGCCATCACCGGCCAAGATGATCAACTCGTTGAACCAGATAACGCCAAACAGCCTGACGGCACCTCTATTCCTTGGGGTGTTGGCCAGTTGGGTAAGGACCCTGCTGGACAAAAGCCCGCCAAAGGCGCCAATGTGGCGGCTGCCAAACCCGAAAATGCAGAGGTCGATGCCATGGAACCAGAGAAGGCGGCTGATCACGCTGAGCCCGAGGTCATCCAGGCCGCCATTCCGGGTGCGGTGATGGATGGCATGACGGACGTGCATCCCAAATACGAGCCCCCACCACTGGATGAAGAGGCGCCAGAGGCCCCATTAAACGAAGCGAGTGTTGCGTCTAGATTGGGCCAGCCCATTGCTGGTGTTTTGTTTTTGAGTTTATTGGCAAATTTATTATTATAATTAGAAAATATATAGACACTTGATGACCCCATATTCAACTAGTTGAATTTGACAAGAATATCATTATCATTGGCTTTTATTACTTGATGTTTCAAAATGCTTTTATTATTCTTTTTATTATTATTATTATTATGTTTTTTGTTTTTTTTTACATTTCCATAGCAGTATCAACAGCCATCTGATCATTGTGCTCATTAAACATGTATTGATCCTGATAATCCTTCAAGTATTGAACCGATCTCTTTTCATCCAAGAAGAGAGAGTAGACACGCTTGATGTCCTGGACATCCACGGCGGTGGCCTTTCTCTTCCTTGCGACCAAGTTGGCGGCTGTAATAAGGTGAATAGCATAGCGGAGTGACGTCTCTGTGCCAATGCGGGTCAATATGTCCTTTGCGTCGTCGGTCATTTCAACATCTTCTTCCTGACAGCGGATATTTAAAATGTCTTTGATTTCTTTCTCTTCGTAAGGTTTTGTGGATATGATGAGCATACGGTCAAGCAAGTCGACGGGGATGCCGTGGGGCGACTTGTATTTTGTGCCACGAATGGTGGTGATGCCGCGGTTGGAGGCCATGATGACCACGGGTGCCATGTCATCCTCAAGTGCTCTGTTCAAGAAGGAGAAGCACTCGATGTCAAGCATGTGCACCTCGTCAATGAAGAGCACGCCAGGCACAATCTCGGCCTTCCCTTCCTCTCTCCACTCTGCGACCTTGGTGTTGATTTGATCTCTCACTTCGGATTTGATTTCGCCAGTGTCTCCGGAAAAGAGGGCAAGGAAGCCTTGCGTTCTGCTGTTGATGACGTCGATTTCGTGAAGCGAGACGGTGTGCACGACTTCTTTGCGCTTTTGTAACTCGCCCTCGGGACACTGCACAAACTTTGTGTCGGAACCCATGGCGTCGTAATCTCTGGCTCTTGCGTATGAGCGTCCCAATTTTGAAATACGGCCAGACGCCTTGTCGATGGCAATGACATCGCCAGCCATCACCTTTTCCTTATTAAGGGCGTCAATCATTTTGTTTCCCAAATCGTAAATAGTCTCCATGTCGGTTGTTTTAAGTGTCAATTTACCAGTCTTGGAGCCCTATTACAAAAATGTTCAATAAACACTCTCTCCCTCTTCCATTGTATCAGCACACTTACACCGGTCAAAGATCGATCGATTTGAATTTCGACAACTTCACCTTCAATCAACTCGGACTCTTCTTTGATTCTAACGCCAATAGAACGACGGAAGGCTTGAGTCAATGCCTCTGTCTTGGACATTTCGAGGGAAAAGATCTCTGAAGCAGCCAACATGGTGAAAGGCACGTCTGATCCAAGTGCTACAAGAGGGGGGAGTTTGTCAATAAAAAAGAAAAAATGTTTTAACAAGGAGATCCGCTTTACCTTGTGCCATACCCATGGCAATGGCGGTTTTACCGGTGGAAGGAGGACCGGCAATCAAGACTGCACGACCCGCAATCTTTCCAGCTTCGATCATTCTCAAGATCACACCTGCTGCTTTACGTGCCTTGAGCTGGCCAACCATACCTTGGGAAGAGCTACGTGGCTCAAGTGCGTCATCGAGTCCCAAGCCGCGAATGTGTGAATGGGCACCTTTATAAACAAGTCATTTAATAACAGTCTAAGAAAAAAAAA
>VCJM01000346.1:18456-28965 GCA_024139495.1 Backusella sp. ASU-2019c | reverse complement strand
GAGGAATAGATAGTATGGCCTTCTTGATCAGTTGAAACTGGGGTGACAGTGCCTTGGAAATAAACAGCTGAACCTTCTTGATTGGTGTAGACGGGTGAACCTGTACCTTGAACATAGATGGAATGACCTTCAGCATCAGTTGTGGTAGATACTGTAGTTCCGGTAGCAAAAGTGTACTCATAATATTTAGTAGGGGTGGGTGTGGAGTAAACAGTACTTCCATCACCATTGACTGTAACTGGTACAACGGTGCCTTGGAAATAAACAGGATTACCTTCTTTGTCAGTATAGACAGGTGCTCCAGTGCCTTGTACATAGACAGTATGACCTGATTCAGTTTTAGTAGAGACGCCATTGCCTGTGATGAAGATATTTCTTCCAGACTCGTCTGTAAATCTTGATGATGTACTAGCAACTGTGGAATAGATAGTATGGCCTTCTTGATCAGTTGAAGCTGGGGTGACAGTGCCTTGGAAATAAACAGGAGTACCTTCTTGATCAGTGTAGACTGGCTCTCCGGTGCCATGGAGATAGATATTATTACCTCCTGCATTGGTTGTGGTAGATACTCCAGTACCTGTGAAGAAAACATAATTACTGGTTTCACTTGGAGGGACTGTGCCTTGGAAATAAACATGATTGCCATTCTCATCATCATATACGGGTTCTCCTGTACCATGAACATAGATGTGGTTTCCTCCTACATCAGTAGTAGGTGATACTCCTTCACCTGTAAAGAAGACGTATCTATGCTGTTCAGTAGGTGTGATAGTATAATAAAAAATATCGCCTTCTTTATCAGTTGAAGTTGGTACAACAGTGCCTCGGAAATAGACAGGATCGTTATCTTCATCAATATAGACCGGATCGCCAGTACCTTGAACAACATAAATATTACCACTATTATCAGTAGCGGTTGAAATTCCTGTGCCTGTGAAAAACATTGGATTTCCCTTGTTATCAGTAAATCTAGGTGTTTCGGTAACGGTAGAGTAAACGCTGTGGCCTTCACCATTACTTGAAACTGGTACAACAGTGCCTTCAAAATAGACTGGTTCCCCACTCGCATCAGTGTATGCAGGCACTCCAGTGCCATGTAAATAGATTGTATTGTCATCTTCATCGGTCAATGTTGATACCCCAGTACCAGTGAAGAAAACGTAGTTATCGGCTTCAGAAGCAGGAACAGTACCTCGCAAGTAGACATGATTTCCACTGGCATCATTGTAGATTGGTTCTCCAGTACCACGGACATAGAATTCATCGCCTTCTTCATCAGTTGTGGGAGATGTGCCTTCACCTGTGAAGAAGAAGTCATGGTGATCCTCCGTATAAGTCAATGGGTAGAAAACGGTGTTATCTTTATCATTAATTGTAAATGGTACAACAGTTCCTTGGAAGTAGATAGGATCACCATTTGTGTTAGTGTAGATAGGCTCTCCAACACCGTGTAGATAAACAGTATTACCATTGTCATCAGTTGAGTACGATACACCTGTACCTGTAAAGAAGATGTTGTCACCATTTACATCTGTATAGCCATCTCCGTCCGGTAACTCTGTCTCAATATCCCCAGTAACTGTAAACAAACCGGTTGGGTGGAAAGTTGGTTCAGGGCTTTCAATTACATCTGTTTCCTCCTGCGTTTGTTTTCCCACTGTAACTGTTACCACAGATCCAGGCAGTGTTACTACCTCACAATTTTCCTCGCTTTTTACCCCACTTGTAGCTCCTATTGTCTTGGGATATTTGTTTTGCCTCCAGCCATTTCTATTAGGTCTACCTGGTCTGGGATAGAGTGGTCTTCTGTTTGGAAAGAGGTGCCCGTTGCCAGCGTTTTGTCTGCCAGGTTTAGGATAATGTACTGGCTGAAAAGGCCGACCAACTGGTTCATAAGGGTTTCGAAGAACAGGTGCAGGATAAACACCACTTCCTACTTTTGGATAATATACAGGGTATAAAGGATCTTCATCTGTATCTTCAACATATGCTGGATTCAAAGTAGCTGTAGGAGATACTGACATAGATGACCATGCTGGTTGAGTATAGAATGGGTTGTGTTTGACCCTGGAATTATGATTTTGACAGAGTACTAGACGGTCACCTTTACAAATCTTGGAGACGGTACCAGTTGGCCCAATATTAGCAACAACAAGAGATAAACAGTCATGAACACCTTCTTCCGGATTGAAATCAGCATCCCGATAGTCCCAAGAACTAGTTTTAATTAAAAAAAAAAGAAGTATATATAGGTTAATATTACATGGTTCTTTATGCCTTTACTAATAATAAAAAGTTATATTTCTCTTACCCAATCCATGCTTTGCTATTAGGTCCGGCACATGTCAGGAGTAAATCCGATGCCAGCAAAATATTTTCGTTTGTCAAGTCCACCAACGAGCCTCCAAGTTTCTGGCAAGTGGATGTTGCATTTTGATAAGAATATTCATTTCTGGAGATAAAAATACCGCTTGTGCCAGGATATTCACATTCTGTAATCAATCCACCTCTTTCTTTTCCTTTATATGCTGACGTTCCTTGCAGTGACAGCAAGGTACCAAAGGCCAACACAATACTTTTACTTAATAGAGCGTCTACCATCTGCTTTCTCTATGACTTTATGTTCTATGATATATTACTAGATTTTAAAGTGTTTTATATAAATGTATAGTAGAATTTGGAAAGAAAAAAGAAAGTGAGGAAAGTAGGCTTTTTTTTTATCATTTTATTAGGTTTCGAAAATGAGAGAATTTTGACCATGTTTATTTTTATTTTATAATATGTCATAGTGAGATGAAGCAAATTGGATCAATAAACATATTTCCCAAGAGAATAAAAAAAAATATCATGTATTTGCTCATCGGTTTGTATTAAAAGCTAACTTTGTTTCGGCCTTGCTTAGCATGAAGAAGGAATGTGAATTTGAAAGTTTTTTATTATTATTATTATTGTTATTATTTCGAAACAATGATAATGTACTGACTCTCGGTAGCTGGATTCATCTTGAACGATCAATAGTTTATTTCATAGCTATAATCACGATTTACTGTCTATTAATCTTGATACTCAATCTCATACCGTTGGAATTATCCGTTCTTATTAGGCTATAGCCGAGTTATTGGAATCTTTGCGACATATAAAAAAACTATACCATGTAATTACTATTTGTTCAACAAACCGATATATGGTACTTTGTTATTCTTATTATAGGAGGTCCCCCATTACTAAAAAATGTGGCTTGTTTCAAGATACTACAATCATGCTATTCAAATACTCAAGCAAGACAAGTCCCAGCTTATAAAAACAATGATATTAGTTTTATATGTAACTACTGAACTTTTGATTTTATACTTATAGCTCCAGGTATATAATAATAATAGTGACATGGATTAAGATAGAAGAATACACTATTTCATTAACATTTGCCTAGGTTTACACAAGTATAGCCTCTAACAATATTGGGGAGAAGCGAGATACTTAATTTTAAATACCAAAGGAATATAAATGATGCATTACTTCATCTGGCTTATTTGGAGTGGCGCACACTAGGTTTTACAGAATGTTTTATTTGCTCTTTCTGGATAGAAAAATTTCGGTTGTAATTTCGATTTTTTTTAAAGAACTCACCTCTAGTCTCCATACTTTTTTAATGGGAGTATAAAAGGCTTATAAACTCTATTAATCGAATTGTTAATTCTGGTAGTTTTTGATTCATAGACAACATCTTGTAAATATTAACCAACTAAGTAAAGTATTCCAGGAAATGGTTCTTTTTATTGATATTACTACCGATAAAGATGAAACAAATTCATGCCCGAGAATAGTGCATTTTGTTTGTTTGTTTGTTTGTTTGTTATTTCATTCTTTTTGTCACTGCGTTTATCATCCAGGACAAACACCAAGAAGTGCAACAAAAATTTCCATATTCGAAGAGTTCTATAGAATAAAGGATAATATGAAGCAAGAGAAAACATGTATTCTACACATTTTTATATGTTTATAAATTCAAGCTCATTTAAACAGTTTTATTCTGGTTTAAGAAGGTATATCAACCTCAGTAAAATCCATAATAGCAGCCATTATTATATATTAACTAACCGTAATGTTACTCATTTCATTTTTATTCCTTTGATATCATCAATCCCAATATTTCAACTGAATGTCTGTAACCCATTAGGTATATTAGTTGTTGTTTCCTATTTGTTTTTTACATTAACATATACTTAAAGACCGTTCAAGACGTTAGCTCCTGTCATAGTGCTAGCAGCTCTATCTTTTATGATGTAAATATCCTTACTTATGGTAATGAAGCTGGAATGAGTTACTGTCTTATGTACAGTAACATTGTTAGGATTAAGGCACGGACTATGTAAATCATATTATTTTGTAAATAGTTTGTGGTCTGCATTGTATACTAATAGCACTAAAAAATTACAACGTGTTTCAGACTACCTTTTCTCAATAAATATAAAAAAATTCATAACTGTAACCATTCATGGGATCGAGTGTTTTTTTTTACAAAAATATCTAACACTAGGAAACTAGTCTCTTGAAAAGCATATCAGCAGCATGGTTTCTGTATTTTTTTTTTTGTCATATTTTCATAATAAAGAACGAGAAAGAATAAACGATTCAGCATTGGAGTCTACTATAAGTCTATTATTAGAGTTCTTGAATGTCATATGAAAAATGAAATTTGCTATATCTGTTAATATTGTTTTATTAAGAATCGATGATAGTTTTCATCCAACGAAAAAGGTGGAACCAAAAATAATGCTAAAGATAACTGACGAATCAAGAGCAAGCTTTTATAATCTGCAGCTACAGAATTTTTTATATTTTTGAAAAGACCACACTTGAGGAATTCTCAATAGAGTGTCCAAGTCACATTAAGCCTGAAGTGGCACAAATGGTCCAATAATCACCTTTAAAAAAGACATAAATAAATAAATAGTCGAAGAAATTACACTGTAAATTCTAACATTCCAAATTGTAAATTACATTATGATACAGTTAACCAAAACTGATTCATAAATAAATACGAAAATTACCGGAAAAGGAAAAAACATACTTTCTGCTGCCCTTACGATGTTATACTCGGCTGCTTGTGAGGGTGGACATATTAAGTGTATGATTCAAATATAGAGCTGAATTTTAGAGCATGATTCTTGTAATATAAAATTCATTTATAGCCTCTGTAGCGCGCCTCAAGGTCATTATTATCGACGTTAGTATATTTTTTCAGAGAATAATATAAAAAAAGTTCTCGGTTAAATTATGATACATCTCTCATCCTTGACCGTTGCTTTATATGTACATTAAAATAATAGCATTAGCTACCACCATTTTTTATTTATGCATAGCAGTTTCATTCTCTTTTTTTTTCTGAATTCTGTGAGACTATAACTATATAACTATGAGTTAGAAAAGGGATACTTATTTCTTTCTCGTACTATTTCTTATTACAGGTTAACGCAGAATATTAATCTAATTTTATTTTAGATCAAAACCCCTTGCAAGGATATAAAAAAAAGCAAGTCAGTGACTGCATAAACAACCATGTATCTTCTAAAATAAACTTTAAAAGTTGTACATAAGCTCAGTGTGTACAGTAATCAAATGATATTCTAGATGTTCACTTGTGCAAAATGACAGGCTACTGGGAGCACATTTATTTTGAGTTAATATTTAATACAGATGTATAATAAAAAAAAAAAGTAGAATATTTCTGAACCAATAATACTTACATACCTGTATAATTGTATATGGGAATATAAGACATGGATCTATTACCTTGGTGCGCTATTTCGGAAATAGACTGATCCCTATGACATCGATTAATTGTCCTTGAATTGCTGCTTCATTATTTGAATCTAAACCCACGACTGTATGTTCGGATGACAATGTATATATACTTACTTTGAAGTGAAAATAATTTGCCACACAGGATGCCAGCATTTTGATTTTGTATGGATGATACCAATTATTTTCTTCGTTTTCTTTTAAAAGTTGATTCAATGAATTTTTTTATTCGATGAAAACAGCATCGTTTTTTCTTACTGCTTAAAATTAATATCCGTTTCATCCTACGGTCGCCGTTTTACCAAATTGATCAACAACGAAGGTCCAAAGATCTCTAATTTTGAATGAATTTACTTTTACTATTAATATATGAACATGTGCTCTTGTAATTTAATAAATCGATAAGAAAAATGCAAAAAAAGCTACTGATATACCACAATGGTACCATTCCTTGATCTATACTTGTGCAAAACTAGTAAACACTTTTTTTGTTTTCAGGGACAAAAGATCGACCAACGGCAAGTGCATCCCGGTTAGCGGATTTAAATTGTCGTATTTATCCGACCCGTTCTCTACAAATCCCCTAAACTCTAAATGACGAATATGACATAAACACACACAATCAATTTAATTTAAACTCTTCCTTCTTTTTTTTTTTTTTTTTATAAATACTCAGATGTTTTATTTTTTCGATTTCCATTATCCTTACCACTACTTCTCACATCTTTTCCACAGTCACCAATACATCAAATGGCTCCTCTTCAAGTTATTGGTGCTGGTTTCGGCCGCACTGCCACCGACAGTCTTCGCGAAGCCTTGAATATCCTTGGGTAGGTTTTTTTTTTAGCACTATTCGATAATGACTCGGAAAGAAAAAGATATAAACTAAATTGCTACCAATAGATACAACACGCATCATATGAAATCCATGTTTATGGATCCTGAGCAAGACCCGGATAGCTTTTATAATGCTACGCAGAACAACAATGAAGCTGATTGGGACAAAATCTACGCTGAATATGATGCTGCTGTTGATTGGCCAACCTGTACCTTCTACAAGGAATTAATGGACAAGTACCCTGATGCCAAGGTTGTATTGACCGTTCGCAGTGCAGATAGCTGGTATCAATCCGTAAAGAAGACCATCCATGCTACTGTAATGAATAATGATACATATAATGGTGAAAAGGCTGAGAATTTTAAGAGAATGATTAATCACGTTGTTTTGGATGGTGCCGTTTCTGATCCAGAAAGATTCGAAAAGGAGGAGGATATCAAACAAATATTCTTAGACCATAATGAAGAAGTCAAGCATTATGTTCCTACCGATAAACTTTATGTCATGGAAATTGGTGAAGGTTGGGAAGGACTTTGTAAATTCTTGGGCAAAGACGTCCCTGATGTTCCCTATCCTAGAGGAAACTCTACTGATGGATTTAAAAATTTCGTTAATATCTTTTCCGAAAGATTTGGTTAAATGAATATATTAATAAAATACAGTTACTCGTAATTTTTTTTATAAACTTCAGTGCAATATAACTGCTTTCAATAGTGGATTTCAAGTTCTCATTAATTTTTTTTCAGGATCAGGACTTATTCAATTTTTATGCGCTATTCGACTTTTGTGCGACTTTAGGGTTTTTTTAATGATATCCTGAGATACAACTCCCCCAGGAACTTTTCAGCAAACATGAATACATTTACTGAAAACTCAATGTTACATAAGCCCGAAAGCGAGTTTACAAGAAATCTGTTTCTTTTTTTATTGACTACCGCATTTCAAAAATTCCTGAACCTGAACCTGAAAAAAAATTAATGTGAACTTGAAACCTACTAACAATGCTTATTCGTGTAATTATAATTTAACAATTTTTTGCATCACCAAGGAAAGTTGGTGAACCATCATCAATCCTTCTCTTTCCAATGGAAAGTATTTGAGGATGTGTACGTATTACAAGTTAACTTTAAAGATACAAAAAAAAATCAAATCAAATCAAATTAAACCAGATCAAACCAGATCAAATCAAATCAAATCAAAATATAAATATAAATATTACCAATCACTCTGCATGTAACCAAGAAATAACACTTTCTTACAGTTTTACAGCTGTTCATAGTATATAATCCGTTTATAACATTGATCTACATCTGGATTTTTACTTTTCATTTATTTCATATCCAAATAATAATTTCATATTTATTTGCCTTACATTTAGTCCTCATTTTTCTCTCTGATTTAGTTTGTTAAAAAAAAATGAAAACGTAAAAAACGTCTCAACTTTATTGTAAATCATTACTCATCATGCTGAAAATCCAGGAACAAAGTACTCACCCCCAATATTAGTTTTGCCCAATGAGGTTAGATTTGTATCCCATGACAGATATTGGATTCCGGAAATATCGGCGATATATTATCCGTGTTCACCCGTCGCGCTGCTTTGCAGATACTTACCATAGGAATTGTTTCATGAATGAATAATCAAGCCTTAGTTGTTTCATTTTCAATACGCTTATTACATTTGCATCCGCCGTTTCATTGGTTTATTAAAGTTGTGAGCCGCATACTTTTTTTTTGCTGTTCGTTCGCGCCTATATCTGAACTTTAAATGACGAATATGACATCAGGTAATGGTGAGATCACTAATTTAAGCTTTTACTTTTCTATAAATACTTCATTTTTTTAAAACAAACCTCTTTTTCATCACTCTTTTTTCATTTCATTTTCAAAGTTTACTACAAAATATAAAAATGGCTCCTCTTCAAGTTATTGGTGCTGGTTTCGGTCGTACAGCTACAGACAGTCTCCGTGAAGCTTTAAATATTCTTGGGTAAGTTTTTCAAAAAAATATTGCTATCGTGCGATTCAAAACGAGAAGACTGCGGTATTGACTTATTAATAGTTACAACACACATCACATGAAATGTATGTTTATGGATCCTGAGCAAGATGTTGATGACTTTTACAACGCTAAGCAGAATAACGGTGAGGCTGACTGGGATAGAATTTATGCCAAGTACGATGCTGCTGTTGACTGGCCAACCTGTACTTTTTACAAGCAATTGATGGATAAATACCCCGACGCCAAGGTTGTCTTGACTGTCCGTACTGCTGATAGTTGGTACAAATCCGTTAAGAATACCATTTACGCCCAGCATACCAACCCCAGCTTCAAGGGTGAGACTGCCGAGAGATTCAAGAGAATGACAAACGCTGTTGTTTTGGATGGTGTTTTGACGGATGCTGAGAGATTTGCAAAGGAAGAGGAGGTTAAGCAAGCATTCTTGGACCACAATGAAGAAGTCAAGCACTACGTCCCTGCTGATAGACTTTATGTCATGCAAATTGGTGAAGGTTGGGAAGGGCTTTGTAAGTTTTTAGGCAAGGATGTCCCTGAGGTTCCCTATCCCAGAGGAAACTCTACTGAGCAATTCATTGAAAATATTAAAAAGTTTTCTCAAAAGTTTCAATAAAATATATGGACTTTATTATTAAATAAAAAATGAATGGATATGTATATCATAATTATATGGTGTTTTTTGTTTTTAATATCTCTTGGTAAATTTAACTCGAAGATCCTTAGGTCTTATGGTGATCAAGCCTTCGTAAGATATATCCTTGGGTGCACCTTCAGGTAACTCCCAATTATATCTCTTCACTATTTACAAAAATATTATCAATACTACACATTCACCCTTATATAATCACATAAATAGTACTTACATAACATTGATAGTAGAACACGTTGTTCTGCTAAGCTAAAGTTCATGCCAATACACTGTCGTTTACCTCTGCCAAATGGCAGCCATGAGAAACCGTCTTCCGGTTTAGACTCAGCTTCACCGCCAGGTGCAAAGCGCTCAGGATCGAATACTTCGGGATTCCACCAAACATTATCGCTGCGATGAATACCAAGAACATCTACAGTCACGATAGAACCTTTAGGAATAAACGTGCCATCGATCTGAGTATCTTTCTCTGCCACACGAGGGGCAACGCCTAAAACAGGAACAAATTTTCTCAAGGTCTTTTTTTTTTTTTTTTTGGTCGTTACATAATTTAGTATTTTTGAGAATTGACTATACCGAATATGCGCATATTTACCTCTTTGATGATTTGATTCAAATAAGTCATTTCCTTGGTCATATCAAGCGTAGGCATAATTTCGTCGTGTGAATCACCCATGATATCGAGAACTTCTTCTCTTGCCCTATTTTGGATTTCCTAGAGAATCATATTTTGTTATTATTTAGTCAGCAAATAAAACAGTGATAAATACCTGATCAACAGCGAGACTATAAATAGCAAATGCAAGAGCGTTGGCGGTAGTTTCATGACCAGCAAAGAAAAAGATATTAACATTGGCCTAAGAATAATAAAAAAACAGATGAGTATATAAACCGAGCACCTTTTTCGACCCTTCTCCGTTCTATACATACTATGAGCTCTTCATCAGTCAATACATCCTCCTCTGGCACTTCCAACATCATTGTAATCAAGTCTCTTTCTCCCTTGATCTCCATTTTGGCGTTCTCAGCAACAATTTTTTTCTTTTCGGCAATGACATCTTTAATCATACCAAGGAACTTTTGTAAATTTTTACGCTCCTTTGCTCTTTCAGGGAAGAGCCACATAAATTTCTCCTGATCCAAGAAAGGCAATAAGAAAAACATGGGATGGATCAAACCAGAGCTGAATGAGTTGTAGGT
>VCJM01000340.1:0-11520 GCA_024139495.1 Backusella sp. ASU-2019c | reverse complement strand
AAAAAAAAAAAAAAAAAAAAAGATAGAAACGGTGTAACATTTTGATTTGGATCCAGCAACAAGTCCACTTTTTTTCTAGTATACCTTTGGTGTTCTTACATCTCGTATAATACCAGCATAGCATAATGGTAATAAAATTTGTCTTTTTATAATGATCTTGTTTGGATTCATTTTAAATTTAAAATATGATTAATATGATCATCATATACAGAGTGGTAAAGAAAAACTTCTTTTTTTCTCTGTCTTACTATTTGCAACATACTTTGTGCTTTTGTACAACTTTATATAAATATCCGACCTTCGATCTTTTAGATCTTTTCAAGATGTGACAAATTCTCAAGAATAGAAAAACACATGCATTTCATAATGATCCTGTTACTTTAATGACAGAAGCATGACGCAAGCAAGTTTAATGTACTCTTATGATATTGTATATTTAAATAAATGCCAAAAGTTATCAGCCATCGCCTTTACTTTTAGCTATTCATTTCCCCTTTTTTAAACTAAAATAAAAAAAAACTAAAACAACCCAAATTATGCTGTTATATCCTCCGCCCGAATATTAGAATAGCTTGGTTATGCTATCTACTATATAAATTTTAGCATTGTGCTTTCTCATCGAAGCAAGGGTATTTTTTCAAAGAAGTAAATTTATAACGAAAAAAGGTAGTGAAAGTTTTCTTTGAAATTAAAGTTCTGGCTTTGGTGCATTTAACTTTATATTAAAAAAAGAGCGATTTTCATTTGTCAATCATAATAGGTCAACCAAAAAGAAAAACCTTACTTTCATAATGCAAGTCGATCTATATTTTGTGAGCTAAAATCAGTATCAACCTTAGTTCATATTTGATTATAAAAAATAGAGGCCACATATGAAAAAAGAGAGAAGAGTGTGTTTTTGTTAGAAATAAGGATTTAGGTATAGGAAAGTCTGAGTTGCTTGACAGCAACAGCAGTTTTGTACAGGTACGAAATAGGTATTTGTTTAAAGTTCAGCTGGTAGTGTTTTTAGTCAAACGGAGGCTCCGTAAGAATCAAAAAATGCATCTATTTTTATCCAACATGCTCTGCAGCTTGGATTTATTAAATACAAGCAAGTTTTTGTAATGTTCAATCTCTTTTTCTTTGACTCTCAGAACCGCCTTTATATTAATAAATAACAAAAGAAAAAATTCGCTAGCAAGAGCATATCAAAATTACGACCGTCATTTCTTCGATTGTGAATATCAATGTTACACATATTGTATTTTGGTGTAACTTTTTTCAAACTTATGCTTGTTTTATTGTTTAGGGCATTAACTCCGGAAATCACCATTATCATTATTTTTGTTCTGCCATATACTTTTTAATGCACTTGAATCAACCACTAAACCTTTCCATTTCTATTTTTGATCCTCTTAAAAAACATATGTATGTTTGTTTAGTGGAATGTAAAGGTAAAAAGTATAAAATGTTGATGGGAAAATGTAGGTCTAATGCGAGATAGTGACAAGGTAGTATAGTTGGAAGTGAAAGGATACATGACAATGGCATTATTGAACCTTGGTCATATAGATACACCACAAACATTTTTTAGTCCAGAGTACAAACTTGATTTTTGAAAAAATGTGAAGCCAATTTGTAATCATGGATATCGTAAATGCATTCAAGGTTGCTTATGATGGATCGGCTTTGTGAGATTTCAGGTCTATTGAGTTTCTCCATGACACACATATTGGGAAAGAGATGAAGAGATTCAACAAAATCTAAACTGCGATTAGGAGTGTCATTGTATATGAAATGCCCAACCTTCATTTCCTAAGCAGGTCTACTTTTGAGTTTCTTCATTACGAATTGGTTCATATAAATACAGTCAAGCTGTATCGAGCTTAAATATATAAGCATTTATTATTTCATGCTGTTACTTAAACATGGACTTTTAACATGGTCATCATTAAACCAAAAGCAGTCTATTTCTCAGACTAATAAATGAATTATCATCCCCTTTATCATAAAAAGGATGTGTATCTAACTTTTATTATGAGTCAAAAATACTTCAACACAAGCATGTCATGTCACACTGTTTTTGTGTGTCTATTCCAAGAAAGAACAACGAACTCCCTATTTTGGAAAAACGAACTCGTAATCGCTCTTTATTTAGTTCTTTGAACCCCGCTATTGGGCTGACTGGTTTTTGTTCTCATATATAAAGGATCCATTTCTTTTTGTTTTATGTATTTAAAATCGTAAAAGAATGAAGTATAATCGATTAGGAAATACAGGTTTAAAAGTCTCTCGTATATGTTTGGGTGGCATGAGTCTCGGTAGTCCCAATTGGTTTGCTTGGGTAAAAGGAGGTGCTGAGGCTGAAAGCATCATCAAAGCAGCATATGATGCTGGCATAAATTTTTTCGATACCGCCGATCTATACTCCAACGGTGAGAGTGAGGTTGTTTTAGGCAAAGCTCTGAAGAAAATTGGAGCACCTCGTAGTCGCATTGTCATTGCAACAAAATTCTATGCTCCGGTGTACGATCAAAACGAAACCCCTAATTTGCGCAATGTACGAACCGATGCTAGAATGGTCAATCGATGGGGTACCTCCCGTAAGCATATCTTCGATGCTGTAGATGCATCATTAAAAAGATTGGATGTTGACTATATTGATCTTTATCAGGTCCACCGCCTTGACGGGGTAAGAAAAGATGTAGAAACATATGCACAGTTTATTTTAATATTATTTTTGTTAACTATATAGGAAACTCCTTTAGAAGAAACAATGGAAGCCTTGAATGATCTTGTCCGCTCCGGAAAGGTTCGCTATATTGGAGCAAGTCTAATGAAGGCCTGGGAATTCCAAAAGATGAACCACATTGCCGAAAAAAATGGCTGGGCCAAGTTCATCAGCATGCAAAACTGCTACAACCTTATCTACCGTGAGGATGAACGTGAAATGATCCCTTATTGTCTCGATGCAGGCATTGGTGGTATGGTCTACAGTCCTTTGGCTGGTGGTGAACTCACTGGACGAAACAGACAAACGGTGCGTGAAGAAATGAAGTTTACTTCCACTGGTCACAACCCCAATATCAAGCATGAAAGTAACGAATTGGTCCTTGATCGAGTTTCTGAATTGGCCGAAAAGCACGGTGTACCATGGGCCCAGATATCTTTGGCTTGGGTGCTTTCTAAACCTTATACTTCTTCTGTTATTGTTGGTATTGGAAGCACCAAACATCTGGATGATGCGGTAGCCAGTCTTGAGGTGGCATTGACGGAGGAAGAGATCAAGTACCTTGAAGAATCTTACAGCGCCAGACCATGTATGGTGACAAGATCGTCATAAATTCACATTCAATAAAATAGTAAAAGATAAAAAAAAAGAAGCATACATCATGTTTAAAACCTACCAAAGAATAACGTCATGTTTCCTTTTTTGAAGAAATGAAAAAGCAGAAATCCGTCCCATGCCAAAAATAGGCAAAGTGTTGAAAACAACTGTTTATTTGTACATATTTCCTTTCGTTTTTACTCCTTTCTTCTTGCCTTTTTTTTCTCACTGCTCTTTTTTTTATTTAATTTTTTCTACAGCCTTTCCCTTTTTTTTTGAAAAAAAAAGAAAATGAAGCATTTACCAGTTGAGATTCTAGATCAGATCTTCATCTTGCTTCATCAGCGAGACAAGATCGAATGTATGACTGTATGTCGTAGTTGGAAGGAAGCAATAGTGTCGTATAGTCTTCTGCACACTGTCCGGTTATCGTCGATGGAAAGTCTTGAAAAGCTTATTACAAAGGTACAAAAGGAACCCAGCATAGGATATCAAGTAGTTCGATTGATACTGAATCTCTACATCGATAACAGTGACTTTGATGTGGGGATATTGCCATTGATATTTCCCAATGTAAGGGTTTTCCATTTATCCGGTTCATGCTATAGCAAGGCCAAAAAAAAGAGGCTGCTGTTTTCGCCGTGGCACAAACAAATAGAATACTTTTTTGAAGAAGATGGCATAAAGTTGTTTGACCAGCTGCTTAACTCGGGTCCATGCATGTTTCTGACAAAAATCACGCTTGTTGGAATCGAATCGTATCTTGGGAGCGACTACCTCTCGCTGCTCATTCATGCTCCTGCATTGAAGGAACTGACCACATTTGCTATTGACTTTTCATTTGAGGATCTTGAATTGCTTCACGCAACGCTACCGCGTCTCTGCTCGGTGCGGTTTGATTCGCTGGAACTGAGAAATGGCAATTTTCCTGAAAACGTCCAGCCCGCATTGGGCATTACATCATTTGCTGTCACAGGATACACTGTGGTGCGGATGGAAACTGAGCAAAAACTGTTTAAATACATTGGTGAAAAATACCCAAACCTGTGCGACTTGGCCTACGATGCCGATAATCTGGTCATTAGAGACGATACTGACGAGGAATGTGTGTATAAAGAAGGTTGGCTACCGCTGATGAAGTCATTGGGTCCCCAGCTAAAGAGACTATCCATCAACCCCGAACATGACATTGAAGGTTTGTTGGACGTATTGGACGGCTGTCAGATTGACGAGTTTAATTTAAGGTATCAAACGGGTCAGATGGCATTAGAAAAGCTAGGCAAGTCCAATCCTGCCAAATATTTTAAATCCTTAAAGCTATACGGTGTCCAGTGTCTTCGATTTGGATGGCTAAGAAACATGTCGATGCTAACCGAGTTATATGTCCATTACGGCCGTAATCCAAAGGGAGATTCCATTATTCAACTCAATGACGTTGTCAATGTATGCGGTGACCGACTCGAGTCGCTCAAGCTGAGCTATGTCGATATTAAATTTGATGATCTTTTAACGCATGATGCCGTCTACCCAATCAAACGACTCGAATTAGAAATGGTGCATTTACCGCCCGATATCGATGCTTACATTTCTTATTCCTTTCCAAGCTTGCGCACCTTGAAGTTCAACAAGTGTAAACTAAGTGGGAGACACCTTATCCTGCCCAACATCCATCTTTACTACCTCGAGATCAGAGAGAGCCTACCCAACAATGATGGAGGTGTTTTGGTGAAGACACTAAATGACAACCAAAAGCGCTTTCACAGTGTGAGGCACAACATTTACGAGTGTACATCGTTTGAAAGAGACTTTGCTTTCCAGGATGTCGCTACTTATCCGTCCATTGTTTCATCTCCTTTTGATGAAAACCAACCCCAGCATATACCCTTTTTGACTTTGGTCTGTCATTCTTTGCAAACTTTATTTATTTTAAATGATTCCTATTAATTGCTTCTTTTAACTGTATATATGTATTCCTTTTCATTTTCAAGAAATAAATAAAGAGAACCTTTCTTTGTTCCTATTGCATTTGGAGTTGCTCACACGAAAAGAACATTCTGAGCACAATTCCTCTCAATTTCCTTTTTTGGCATTGGCAACAAAGTCACAAGCCAAGTTGAAAAGACTTTTTTTTATTTTTTCATTTTTTAATCAAGCTTGATCAGCAACATGGCACCACCACAAAAGTATCAAAAGAATTATAAACCTACGCCAGGTTCAACATTACCAAAAGCCATTAAAGAAGAGTTGGAAGAACAAGGTAACGAGACCATACCTTTTTGTTTTTTTGTTTTTTTTTCTACGTCAAGCTCATAATGTTGTCTCGATCCAGTAGATCAGGATGATCGCAAGTTTGGAAAAAAGTTTGTGAATAAAGTCGCCAACCGTAAAGAGCTAAGAAAGCAAAAAAGACAAGAAAAGGGAAAACGCAACGCTCAACACCACATGAAACGATCATTTGAGCCTGAAAAGCAACAGCCCTCCAACAAACGTCAAAAACCCAATCAAGTCAAACCTGAGCCCAAGAAGCCTCAAGTCAAAAAATCCGAGAAAGCCCCGGCCAAAAAAGGCATGAACGATAAGGAAGCCATGGAACGTCTTTCTAAATCCAACCCGGGACTCTTTAAGCTCTTGGAATCCGATAAACTTGTCAGTGAACAGGATTTCGCAGACGATGATCGCGATATTGCATATTGGGAGAAGAAACTTGGTATGAACAAGAAGAAGAGTAAGAAATTGGGCAAAGACTTTGAAGAGGATGGTCTATTGGATGTTTTGGGTAATATTGGCGATGTAAAGGAACAAGCTGGCGATGACGATGATGACGACCAAGCTTATTTGAAAAAGAAGCGACAGAGTGCAATGGAAAAGAAGAAACAAGCCAACATGGAAAACAAAGCAGAAGAGGTAAAGAAAGAAAGAAAGAAAAGGCTATATGTTGATATTCACGGACATAAAACAAATTAAAAAGGTTGTTGATGATATGTTTGCTGGGTTTGAAAGTGAAGAGGAGGAGGATGACGATGAAGAAGATGACGACGAAGAGGACATTGGTATGGATCTAAATGAAGAAGAAGACGAAAAAGAGGAGGAGGAGGAGGACGATGATGATGATGATGATGATGATGATGATGATGATGATGATGATGAGGAAGAAGACGGCGATGACCAAGATGAGGATGATGAAGATACTGACATGAACCAAGATAGTGAAGAGGAAGAGGAGACACCTGAAAAAGCAGCAACTGAAGTGAAATCCAATGCAGTATTATCCAAATATGTACCACCTCATTTAAGAAAGGCAATGTCAGGAAAAAGCGAGCAGCAATTGAAATTACAAAAGCAATTACAAGGTCTTCTCAACAGACTTAGTGAAATGAATATGGAGAGCATTTTATTAGACATTGAGAAATGTTATGGCTCTTATCCTCGTCATGGTAACGATATTAATTTTTACCAAATAAGGGAATCGCATTACTAACATGACTACTCCTTAGATGTCAACACAACACTTACAGAAATCATCTTGAATTCTATCTCACAAAAAGCCAACTTGTTGGATTCATTTGTAATCACTTATGCAACCATTGTTGCAAGTCTTTATAAATTGATTGGTATTGAATTTGGTAAGAAAGTAACATTGGAAAATGTAAAACAAAAAGTAACAACTTTTTTTCTTTTTAGCTGCTTATTTTGTACAAACATTGGTTGAGAACTTTGAAAAGGAGTACAAGCGATTTACCACGAGTAACGATAGTACAGGGGAACCCGAGGGTTCAAAAGAAACAAAAAATTTATTGACCCTGATTTTGGAGTTGTACAACTTTCAGGTACTATCATGTGTCATTATTTATGACCTGGTACGCATGTTGATTGATCAATTGGATGAGAACAGAGTCGAGCTATTGTTGAAAATCATTAAAAGTAAATCTAAAACACATGCACACACAAAAAAAACAGGTTTTCTGGTTTGATTAACCATTTGTTTTCTTTATACAGCTGCTGGTCCTGAAATGCGTAGTGATGATCCAACTTCACTGAAACATATCATTGACGAAATACAAAAAGAAACGGCAAAGCGTGATCCTGAGACGCTATCGTAAGTAAAAAAAAATACTTTTATATAAGCAAAACTCTCATTGTATTACATTCTGTAAAGTGTGAGACATAAATTTATGCTTGAAACAATCGTGAATGTAAAAAACAACAAAATCAAAAACACCAATAACAATACAGAGAAGGAAATGACGCTCAAGATGAAGAGATTCTTGAACGGGTTATCAAAGAAACGCTCAGTGCGTAGTACAGAGGCTTTACGTGTCAGTTTGGACGATATTCGAAATGTCGAAACCAAGGGTAAATGGTGGCTTGTTGGTGCAAGTTGGAAGGACAACTTGGTTGGTACAGAAAGCAAATACAAGCAAGTACCTGATGACTTGAAAAAGGACCAGTCATTACAAGAGACATTGCTCAAATTGGCCAGAAAGCAAGGAATGAATACGGACATACGTAGAACTATTTTTGTCACCATTATGAGTTCTGAGGTTAGTTTCATGCATCTTGCAGTTCCATGGCATTCAAATGTTTATTGATTACATCAACAATTTAATACAATAGGATTATTTGGATGCATTTGAAAAATTAATGAAATTGGGATTGAGCGAGGTACAGCAACGTGAAATCTGTCGCGTGATGTTACAATGTACAGGAAATGTAAAGTATTAATAATATATAATAATGCATTAAATACGAAGAGATTAAGTAATCCATCATTACTAGGAAAAAACATTTAACCCATATTACATGTTGGTCAGCAAAAGATTATGCGATACCGATCATTCATTCAAGGTGACATTCCAATACTGTCTTTGGGATTTCCTTCGCGAATGCGGAGAAAACGAAGTGGGTGGATTAGAACGATCCAATACCGACCTTGAGGACGGCGGCAACAAACGCATTCGACTGAATCGACTCATGAATATGGCCAAATTCTATTCCTCGTTGGTTGCAGAAGGATCACTTACACTGGCCATCCTTAAGAGCGTTAATTTCATGACGGTGAAACGTTACGGTCGCATCTTTCTTGAAATTTTCTTTTGTAATCTGATACTCAAGCTCCACCCTGGTGGTGCACAAGCAATTGCCAATGTATTTGGTAAGATAATTGAGTTACGAACACTCGCACAAGGTATCATTTTCTTTATGCTGGAAACAGTTGTGCATGGTAAATCGTCTGGTCTCTCGGAGGATGAATTGGAGCGAGTTCAATGGGGTTGTAAAATTGCTAAAGAAGTACTCGGTAGTAAATAAATGACAACATTTTAGATAAATAAACAATAAGATTTTTTTTTATTAAGATGTGTGTTACAAACATTGCTTACTTTATTGTTTTCGATCACGATCGAATATGAAAAAAAAAACAAGAGTGTGATTGTTGCTTTTTGTGTCATTGTAACACGAAAGGAAATGGATCAAAATTCATATAAAAAAGGCAAATTATGATTGATGTTTTTCACTTTAAACTACTTTTCCTATCCTATTTTACAATAGAATAAGAATGATGAAGCTACTTTCCTTTTTTGCTGCCTCGGTCATTGGCTTGGCAAGCGCATATAATGTAAGTCGGCCTGTCAATTTCTCTCTATAAAGCGTGCTAAAATATAAATGTTGTACATAGAATGAATGTAATGACAACATTGTTGATTGTAAGTAGAATATATAACATAATGGTGATATAGTTATACTAATCACAAATATATGATTTCTCAAACAAAGATTGGGGACAAAACTCCTATGGTGCTGCCAACTCTGGAAATCCTGCAGGATGGCAAAAGTCATTAGGTGCCTACTGTGATGATGACACCATTGATGTTCTTCCAATTGCCTTCTTGACAACCTTCTTCAGTACTGGTAACGCCCCTATTATCAACCTTGCTAATGTAAAAAGCCATAATAATCTTGTTGCCACTTGTATTAATCTATCCTTTTTAAAAGATCTGTAATGCAGTGGATAATTCAACATTCCCTGGTACTGGTTTGGCAAACTGTCAAGGTTTGGCACCTGAAATCAAGGCCTGCCAAGCTAAAGGTAAAATAGTCACCTTATCCTTGGGTGGTGCAAGCAGTGGTGTCGGTTTCCAATCCGATAGTCAGGCTTCTACTTTTGCTGATACCTTGTGGAATCTTTTCTTGGGTGGAAGCTCCAGTACTCGTCCTTTTGGTGACGCTATCTTGGATGGGTAAGCTATTTTTATCTTTTGAAAATGTCGCCATCTAGTTTATTAATTTCAATTTAAATAGTCTTGATCTTGATATTGAGAGTGGTGGAGGAAGCTGTAAAGTATTCCATATATCTATTTATAAAAACAAGAAATACTAAATTTTGTATGAAATAGATTATCCTACTTTCTTGAAGCAATTAAAGAGCCACTTTGATAGTTCCTCTAAAAGCTACTATATCACCGCTGCCCCACAATGTGTTTATCCTGATGCTAACCTTCAAACTACTTTAAATGCCTATCCATTTGATGCTGTCTATGTTCAATTCTGTAAGTGTACATTATATATTATATATATATACTAAACTACTCTACAATAGACAACAATCCTTGTGGTCTTCAGTATTTTAATACATCTTCATGGAACTTTGGTGTTTGGGATGTCTGGGCCCGTACCATCTCTCCCAACAAGGATGTCAAGGTTTACATTGGTGCTCCTGCAAGTTCATCAGCTGCTGGTTCAGGCTACGTTAGTGCAGCCACTCTTTTGAGTGATGCCATTTCAACCCGTAAAAATTTCCCTAGCTTTGGTGGTGTGATGTTCTGGGGTAAATTAAAAACAAAACAAGAACAAGAAACTGTATTATAACACATATCTATAGATGCATCTCAGGCATACGAGAATGGCCAAATTGATAAATACATCAAGAATGGTTTATCCTCAGGTGCTAGTTGCAGTGGTAGCTTCAGCTTCCCTGCTTGTTCTGCTCCTGCTTATGTGTCTGGTAATACTTATACACAAGGACAAACCGTTTCATACAAGTAAGTTGATTTAAAAATGATCTTATAAGCATCGTTATTAACATTAAATACTCTTAGTGGGTAAGCCTTTTTTTTTTTTTGCTCTTATTTATAAATTAGATTAGTCAATTAATTATTCATCCTTGGTTTTGTATCTATATAATAGATATATTTGGTCTGTAAGTATATCTCTATATTAATAATTAATTGCATAATATGAATATCTAATTGTAAAATATAGGCCAACTTCTGGACAACAGGCGCACCTTCAGCCACCTCTGATTGGAATCCTAGTAAGTTTTTTTTTCTTGTAAAAAAAAAACAATATAAATATGTGACAATGCTTTCTAATTAAACCAAAACAGTTAGTGCATGCTCTGGTTCTTCTGGTAGCACTACCTCCAAGACAGCCACTACAACCGCAGCTACTACCACCACCAAAGCCTCCACCACTACCACTGCATCTACCACTTCTGTCACCAAGACCACTACCACAACTTCTTCTGCCACTGCCACATCCACAGGTGGTAGCTGCAGCGGCGCATCTGCTTGGTCCTCTTCAACCGCATACACCACTGGTAGCACCGTAACCTATAATGGTAGCCTCTGGAAGAACCAATGGTGGTCCCAGAACGACACACCTGGAGGATCATCAGGTGTCTGGATAAACCAAGGAAGCTGCTCCAGTGCATCCAAGAGATCTCTACAAGAGCCAATCCATGCCAGTGCTGACTGTGAAGGCAACGACAACTGGAATAAGGCAAAGGTTTATAGAACTGGATCAACTGTCGCTTACAAGTAAAGTATCTTGAATAAATGTAGGGTGAACAAAAACTAATATATATGTCTCTCCGTTAGTGGTGCCGTCTATACAGCTGTGTCCATCAATATGGTAAGTCTTTTTTTTTTAAAAAAATAAATAAATAATATCAGAAACTAAATACATAATGTTTATATAGAGACAAAATCCTGAGACTTCTGATGCTTGGGCATTGAATCAAAGTTGTTAAAACTAATTATTCGTTTAGAAGGAAAAGGCTGGTTCCTGCCTTTGCCTAGCAAATGGCCGCCCTTTAACAATCATTTTTTATCGTTTTATACAAATAAATAAAATCCTTTTTTTTCTGGTTATTCCATAATTTATACCTCCTATCCACCCACTTTATCAAATCTCTGTGTAGAATTATAAAAAAA
>VCJM01000329.1:6899-24134 GCA_024139495.1 Backusella sp. ASU-2019c | reverse complement strand
TTTTTTTTTTTTTTTTTTTTTTTTTTTTGTTATTATTATTATTGAAAGGCAAAAAGAAAAATAAAAGGGGCTTTCAAAAAGTAAAACTGCCGCTTCGGGTTATCAACTGTTTTTGAGTGGCTACTCCTTATTTAAGTGAAGAGTCCTGACAGGGTCAAACTAAAATAAAATACGCCTGTGAAAGAAACGACTTAAAAATGACAGTTAATGCTGGAAGTATATATTTACTATTATATTATATTACTATTACAGCATAATATGTAGACTTAGAGCGGAAAAAGTAATTATTATTTTCAGTCTTTATCCTGTGTTTGGGTCAGGCTTAACCAAAATGAATCAGTATAATAGTAATGAGTTTACTAAGTTGTACGTCAATAGGTAGTATTAACTTAGAGTCTACGAGTTTTGGTCATGGCATGAAAAGCTGCTGAAAAAAAGCCTCCTTTTGATAGGTCAAACTATTTTCCCAAAAAGCAAAAGAGAGGATAATCTATTATTGCAGCATTGATAAAATATGTTCTTGGTTACCATCTTTACAGTATCGAAATTTGAGTTGTATCTGTTTTTTTTTTTTCTCCAATATAGCCTATCCTTCCTAGCCAGTCATCCTTTATTCACTAAACTCTTTCAAACAGCTTCAAACTAACAACGCCTTATTGTTATAAACTGGCTGTTGATATGAAAATCAATACATCACCTTGGGCATGTAAGAAATATGATTTGTTTATAGTGTTATTTTTTATCTTAATTTTTATATAGAAATGGATATCGTGGTAATAAGAATCGTACAATCATTTGAACCTGTTTCACTTACAGGCACTTCACATCTATGTTTATCGGTCGTTAGTGAGCATTTGAAGTACTGCTTGTATCCAATGTCTGTCATACATAAATAAAAAGAACTGTAAATTATCATTTTAATGCGGAACACTCGTATGGTGCCTTAAATTGCCTCGCTTGGCTGTAAGAAAAAAAATTACACCCTTTACTCTATAAATAACATTTACATTACGAAATCTAAACCGTCGAAAATGTTCTTTTTGATAGTTTGAACGTTTCCATCAGATTACTTTTTTTTCGAGAAAAGTGACTCGAAAGTTCGGGACTTTATGCAGGGAAGTGAACTAAATCTGAATCCCAATTAAGGAGGATTTTAAGCTAATAAGATTGCAGTGTTTTATTTATACAAGCGAAATTTCAATTCATTTTGCGTTTTAAGGTCCCAGGCACCACTTCATAATTAATATCATTGTTTTCAGTATGATCACTATCGTCATAGGATGAATTGTAATTGAGATTGTTGCCAGTGTTGCGTTTTAATTCTGCTCGCAGCTTTGCCAATTCTTCTTTGAGTTGCTTGATCTCTTCATCTTTACGTGCTTGCTCTTGTTGAAGACTACTTAAAGCAGTCTTGTTTGCTTTTTCCATTAGGTCGAATTTCAATTGAAAGGTATCGTGTATACCCTTTATTTTATCGTCAATTAGCTTGCTCATGTGCTCGTCATTGTTGCTTGTTGATGATGAAGTTTGAATTTGTTCATTTTCAATACCATTGATTACATTGATGTTTTTGGCGTCATTGATATTTGCACCTTCTTCTCCTGGTTAAATGTTAAAAACTGCTAGGAGCTATCGCACAATAAATGCAAGTAAGCAATACCTTTATGTTCTTCTTTAGCCTCGTTTTCTTGTTCTTTTAGTCGCTTGAGTGACTCCTTTGCCTTTTCATGATTATTATCAGCAGCCTTTTGATACCACTTCATTGCAAGGTTATTCTCCTTAGATAAACCTAAACTTTTTTCATACACAGAACCAATCTCATATTGAGCATCAGTATTTCCGTCGGAAACTGCCTTTTGGAACCATTCTATTGCAAGTTTATAATCTTGAGATACACCCAAACCATTTCGATACAAGATTCCAATATTATTTTGAGCATCAGTATTTCCATTGGAAGCTGCCTTTTGATACTATTCCATTGCAAGTTTATAATTTTGGGATATACCCTGACCAACTTTATACATACAGCCAATATTATTTTAAGCACCGCCATTTCCATTGGAAGCTGCCTTTTGGAACCATTCCATTGCTAATTTATAACCTTGAGGAACCCCCAAACCCTCGTCATAGAAATACCCAACTTGATATTGTGCTTCCACAAAATTCTCGAGTGCTGCTTTGTAGAACCACGCAAATGCTTTGGTTATGTCTTTATTGCTTCTTCGATATTCCCAACCAATGTTATAAAGCGTCTCTCCATCATCATGTCTTACATTTTGAATTTCTCTTGTTGTTAAGTCAATACCATCCTCTTTTTGAAGAAAGAAGAGCAGCAATGAGAATCAAATGAGCATGTTGAATTTAAAATGTCGAGTCATTAAAATAAATTTACTTTTCAAAGTTGAAAGCCATTTTTCTTCTTCTTCTTCTTCTTCTTCTTCGGCAGTAATTTTTTTGTCTTCTTTAAATATTTTGTACATTTTTTGATTTAATATGAGAAATAAAGAAAGAAAAGACAGACTGGGCACCTTAAGGTGTTCAAGGGCTTAGGTCAAAAAATAAAGTTGACTTTGTCAGATTTTTAACTCTCCCACTGGCCAATTTTCAGAGGCCGCTAAAAAAAAAACAGGAAGATTGAGGAAGATCCAGGAGGTTTTCTTTGAGAATTTAAAGTAAGGCAAAGCAAATGTGTGCTACTGAAAACCAATCTTTGAATTAGCCCATAAAGTCCAGCCATAGTAAATAATCTATAAATAATGTGAGTGCTAATAAGTAAACAAAAAAAAAAGGTAATTCCATTTTAAGAAAAAAAAACTATTGCTTAATTAAGCAATGTTTTTATTACCATTACTAAAAATTCAATAAACTCGAAGACAAAGAAAAAAAACCATTGTCTTCTTTTTCTTTATATATATATTTCTATTGTACATAAACAACATAATGTTACTAACGACAGATCCTCGCGTGTATGGATTAAATCAGAATATGATGTCTGCCAGAAGTCCCTTATTTTGCGGCTGCATATCACCTCGATTTGGTTGTGCGCTGGCTTGTGCCGTTTGGCTGGTAAAGAATACAAAACAACAATATATTGGATCATCGCATAACAAATATATATCGATATTAGATTTTAGATGTCTATATTGCAGCTCTTGCTTTTCAAGGATATACACGTAAAGTACACTAATATCGATAATTACACTGTTATTAATAAGGTGCTTATTTTTCTTATTATTAGCGGTGTTCTCTTTTTTAACAAAACCAGCATTATACACATTAGCTGGTATCAGTACATTCTTTGCTATTATATCGCTTCTTTTACTGGCTGGCTTATTACTGGTAAAAATAAAAGATACACGTATGAAATACCGTATTAACAAACATAATTACGATAATAATAGAAAAGCATTGGTTTGCTACGTTTTGGACTCGGTTTCTTGCTCATATGTGTATTTTTATTTATAATTGACGTTTTGGCAAGCATAATCATATTTGGGGTGAAATACACCGACTATAATTCATGGTGTACAAGCATGTCTGCTGGTCTGGTCGATGAAAAAGTAGCAGTAAGCTTTGTAAATGGCACAAAGGTCCAGTTTGAATATACCCCCAGTCCGAACAGTGCAAACGATCTTTACAATTGTAACAAATTGTGGGAAGATGAAATTAAATTAGGCATTGCTGTATGGTTTGTGATTATCATTGCATATGTAAGTCGATCACTTGAGTCTTGTGGATAAGATGATTAATATGTCATTTATTTTATGCTTTGCTTAAACACAACAGATTTATTGGACTGGTTGTATCTACAAATACTATCAATCCTTAGAGCTTTTGATACCCCAAGGGCCTGCACAGATGCCTTTTCCTTCATTTCCTTCATTTCCTTCATTTCCTTCGATGGGAATGCATAGAATATGGAGACGACCACCATTTATGCAAGCGATGCACAACCATCCGCCTTCTTCGGTCTGATTGTATTGCAATAAATCATCATCTAAGAACAAAGGTTCTTGCCCCTCTCACAGCCAATAATTTCCTCTAACAATTTTTTTTTCGTATTTGAGTCTTAAAGTAGTAGACAATTAATAAATAGTTTTCTTATACAAATACTTATGTTTGTATCGAACCAAATAAACTACTAACTTTTTATCGTGGCTTGGTTTCACAAGTAAATAATGACTTTATTGGAAAAATATTATATTTACATCCCTTAAGGTTGTATCGCTGCAAGCATATTATCTGTTTCCTGTACGGAAAAGGAGGTTATGAGTAGTTTTAAATGTTCATTTTCAAAGTTACTGATGTTATTTCGAAATCAAGGTAATAGAGCTTTAGGTACTAGTATATAAAAACCAGATAAGCCAATATATAATGCAAACAGTTGGTCTCTACCATGAGAAGTAGTACCAGTGAGATACAAAATGCAATTGAGTGTCTCGCACTGTACTTATCCATTAACGGTTATGATCTTTTGTTTTCCTTTCTTATTGTCGATCTTCTCCATTGGGTGTTGTAAAAAAGTCGAAGCAAAAAACACAAATTTGAGACGCATGGCTGGTTAATATAATGAGTGTTTCCTTTACTTTCAGTAGCCACCGCAATCCTTAGAGTCTTTTAGTTTGGATATAAAGTTATGACCACGGTCATCGATAAGTATGATCTGACGTCCTTTTTTGTACCCATCAAAAAATATCTTGCTAGGCGTAAAGGCAGTAATGAGTGTCTTCTTTTGAATTCTGTATCTCCGTTTGTACTTCTCTATTTATACTATACGAAAAAAAGGTTAGATGGGAGATGAGCGCCGCAGCAAATGACTCATAGTAGACTTAAAAAATAGTCTTCTGTTGATATGACTAATGCTGGAATCATTTGAGATTGCTAACAGTTGTATTTTGCTACGATTTATCCTATCTGTCTGATTGTTTGCAATGTGAGAGATAAGACATAAATATAGTGCCTATTATATATAATCCATGGTATCTTCAAAATATACTATCTGTTTTTAAATCAAGATAGAAAAATAAACACGAATATCGAAAGATGATAGTCCATTTAAAAAAATTGGAAAAAAAATAATTATAACAAAAAATAGATATATAAGCAAATCATAAAGTATAGCTTATTTGCATTTAAGAAAAAGATGGAGTAGATTAAGAGTGAGTACATTCATCTACATTGGTAACATCTGCATTTGTCACTTTTCAAGTCCGATCTGTGTGACTATTTTAAAGTGACTCCCAAGAAATTTTTTTTTTTTTAATACTCTTGACATTTTTTAAAACTTTTTCATATTGGTTTCTTTAACACCCTTTACTTTATTTTTTATTTTTAACCATGGCAGCTGTTGAACAAATGAATGAAGCTTTTGATACCATCCTTATCTTGGATTTTGGATCTCAAACCTCTCACTTGATCGCTCGTCGTGTTCGTGAATTTGGTATCTACTGTGAACTTTTGCCCTGCACACAAAAGATGGCTGAACTTCACTTCAAGCCCAAGGGTATCATTTTGTCTGGTTCTCCTTATTCTGTCTATGATAAGGATGCTCCTCGTGTTGATCCTGCTGTCTTTGATGCTGGTGTCCCTGTCTTAGGTATCTGCTACGGTCTTCAAGAAATGACCAACCTCAAGGGCGGTAAGGTTGAAGCTTGCGATCATCGTGAATATGGTTATGCTAGCTTGAAACTCCACAAATTGCCTGGTCATCCTTTCGCTGACAAGCTCTTTGAAGGTATCGAAGACTCTGTTGAGGTCTGGATGAGTCACGGTGATCAGGTCACTGAAGCTGCTCCCGGATTCTCCGTTATCGGTACCACCAACACTGCTCCTTTTGCTGCTGTCTGTAACGATGATATGCACTTCTATGGTATCCAGTTCCATCCTGAGTTGTCTCACACCAAGTGCGGTAAGCAACTTCTTTCCAACTTTGTCCTCAAGATTGCCCAGGCTGCTCCTTCTTGGAACATGGAGTCCTTTGTTGAGAAAGAAATCAATCGTATTCGTCAAATTGTTGGTCCTAGCGGTCATGTCATTGGTGCTGTTTCTGGAGGTGTCGACTCCACTGTTGCTGCCAAGTTGATGCACGAGGCCATTGGTGATCGTTTCCACGCTATTTTGGTCGATAACGGTGTCATGCGTTTGAACGAGTGTGCAAATGTCAAGAAGATGTTGTCTGAGAAGATGGGTATCAACTTGAAGATTGCCGATTCTGCTGATCTTTTCCTTGACCGTCTTAAGGGTATCATTGATCCCGAAAAGAAGCGTAAGATCATTGGTAACACCTTTATTGAAGTTTTTGAGTCCGAGGCTGCCATCATTGATAAGGAAGTTGGTGGAGAAATTGAATATCTCTTGCAAGGTACTCTTTACCCTGATGTCATTGAATCCATCTCCTTCAAGGGTCCTAGTGCCACCATTAAGACTCATCACAACGTCGGTGGTCTTTTGGAAGACATGAAACTCAAGTTGATTGAGCCTCTTCGTGAACTTTTCAAGGATGAAGTCCGTGAATTGGGTAAGATTTTAGGCCTTGATGATGAATTGGTCTGGCGCCATCCTTTCCCTGGACCCGGTATTGCTATCCGTGTTTTGGGTGAAGTTACTCGTGAACAGGTTGAAATTGCTCGTTTGGCCGATAACATCTATATTGAGGAAATTAAGAAGAACGGTTTCTATCGCCAAATCTCTCAAGCTTATGCTGCCCTTTTGCCTGTCAAGGCTGTCGGTGTCATGGGTGACAAGCGTACTTATGAACAAGTTATTGCCTTGAGAGCCGTCGAGACCACCGATTTCATGTCTGCTGATGTTATGATTGGTGCCGAATGGTTCTTGTGCTTGAAGCGCATCTCCTCTAGAATTATCAACGAAGTTAAGGGTGTCAACCGTGTAGTATATGATATCAGCTCCAAGCCTCCTGCCACTATTGAATGGGAATAAACTAATAATATCTTAGATAATTTTTTTTTTCTTAATCAAAAAGTTCCCAATACAGAACATTATAATGTAAATAAACCTGATTAGAAAGACATATTGTTACTTAATGGATTTAAAAGTTGATTTGGTATAGAAATAATGCTGGTTTAAAAGTTGATGGGAGCGGATGTAAAGTTTGGGGATAATATGTGGGGAACTTGTTTACAATCGGGTCCATGGAATGACAAGAAACCTCGTTATGCATATCTATTGTTCGAACTTTGAAAAATAAAAGTTAATAGCTACATACAAGAGTAAAGAGAGGAATACTATTGAATCTAATGGAAATAGACGAGAGGAAGTAAAAAGAAAATTGGTTACATGGATATGAAGTTGTATTCCCAAAAGATCACTATTGATATGAACGGTTCGATTTGACAATGACTACCATTCCCATGATTCCTCTGCTTGAAGTGATACCGAATAAGGGATTTATTTATTCATCGATTAATGATAAATATGGCAATAAGCAAGATAAACTGAAAAGTAACTATACGTTACGAGGCACCCATCTACATGTTAGCAAAACTTTTATGCACAGCGTTATCCTTTATGAATACATGTATACAGATAGCGAGAAAAAAATGGCGGGAGAGAATATTTATCACAAAAACAAGAGAGGAACGCAAATCCATTTATATACGACATGATGAACTATAAATTAAAATTAAAGAATGATTATGAGGCCGACTTTGAGAGTAATCATAAATAATACCTTTCTCTTTTCCCAAAATTTAAATCATAAGTGTGATTTTCCTTTTTACTTTTCTCTTTATTTAGCACTTGACCTAATCAGAAAATGCTTTCATCTCGTCTTATAATAGAAATGTATTGAATCTTATTAGTTTGTGCTTTTGAAGCACTCACGGATGTAGAAATGAATTTTTCTGATCAGTTGTCTGCTTTATTTGTTTCAACTTCAAGATACAAACATCTTCTTTATAAGTAAACTTTCTAAACATTCTTTTTACAAAAGAAATACAAGATATTAACTGGTTCGTATATAACAAGTTATCTTTTATTTGGAAAAATATACGTGTCCGCCGTTTCTATAAGTTAAATAATCTGTATGTTAGAAACATGTTTATTTTTATTATTTAAAACCGTTAAGTTGATCCCAGATTTTATTCTGGTAGGAACACCACATTTGTTTTTAACATTTAACCCCAGAATTTCTAGTGTAGCAAGATCTGCAAACTACTTTTTATTGTGTTACAGCTTTCGATAAACAAACAAAGAGCATCAGATCGAATGTTACACGTCAAAGCATTTTTATTATTTTTGAGCAAGACAGTAATTTGTAATGATAGAACAGAATAAGAAAAGTGTGAAAGAAAAGAAAGGCAACGTTAAATTGAGAAATACTTCTAAAGTGCTACCAACAAAAAGTCTTTTACTATTAATACGAAGCTCTAACCAGTTTATTTTCATAATTATTTGGCTTCACAGTTTCCCAAAAATAGTACTCAGAGTCGCTGAATCCCATATTCAACCATCACAATTTATCGTAACCATTACTATCACAACACCTATGGTCATAGACCTTGTTCTTTTTCATCGTATAACCGAGATGCATAAAATAGTGTAAGGATTTACGTCGTATTTGTGCCATTATTTGGACATTTTTGAAATTTGTAACACATCGATTGGGAGCGTTAGATGACAAAAATAAAGTCAACAATACACACGTATATATTTATTTTTCCTTTCTTTTTTTTTCCATTTCTATTGTAAGAGGACGTTGTACAATCAGGAAGCGATAAGTCACTCAATAGAGTGATGTAAAGAAACAAGCATCTGTACAATACAAACTAGAAAATCCTTATTATTCGAAGTACATTAAGACGCGTACACAAACAACAACAATTACAGCAAAAGTTTATATCAAACATTGCTGAATTCTTTATTTGTCCACAATAAGGTTGTCGCATTTCAAAGTGGTATTAAAACATAAAAGAAGATTTATATTTTTAAACAAACTGCTATCATTTGAGCCATTATTCATCCAATGATTCTATTTTCTTATCTTGTTCATATATAAAAGCGAGCAATGGACTTGATAGCTTCAAGTATGTAACAAAATAAAACAAAAAGAAAAACTCTATTTAGTTGTATTTGGTAACACGAACGTAAAAAGAACCAGTAACGAAATACGATTTCTTGCACATGGAAAAATACTAGAATTCTAGTGGATAAATTGCTTAAAGTTGTTTTTTAATACAAAGCTTCGCTCTGATTCTGTCTTTTTTTAAATGCTCTCGAAAAAAAAAAGAAATAAGCATACTTCAATCACACGATATCACTTGATACTTTTAAGCCCATTTGCTTGGCTGTGAGAGTGAAATAAACATTGTATAATTGATGCTCCGCCATCGATAGGTTCTTCTTCGACCTCACGTGTAGATGCACAACTATAAATCAAAAAATTGGCCTTTGTATATTTTTGTTAATCCCAATTAAACAGATTTAAAATAAAATAAAAAAAAATGAATATATAAACATTCTGATACGCCTATTTCTCTTTTCTTTTCTCTTCGGATACTATATATATAGTACATCTCACAATTACCTCAGCAATGCCCACTGCTCTCTTCTCAATCAATGCATTTCATGCCTCTGAAAATAACGAAAAGGTCACCCTACAAGCAACAACACTAAATACTGTTCCTGTCAACAACGAAAGAGCACGCTTCGAAAGACAATTATCCCAAGGATCGATCCACGCGGCGCTCCGGTTAGCAGATATTGTTGATTATGGTCACGATACCATTAGAGGTTGCTTTAATTGTGATTTAATAGCCTCATATTATATGGAAGCTATTCAAATTGCTAAACAGAAGGAACCTGTTTTATGTAGTAGTATTCTTGTAAAAATCGTTCAGCAATCCATTGAACTTGTTCAATTACATTCGGATACATTAAAAACAGAGGAATTATCATGGGTATCGTTGTTAGTACGTGAATTACGCGAGTTGGGAAAACAAATCAAGGATGAATGCAGCGAGTCCGATATACACGTTCCTCTTCCTCTAACAAAAGACTTTATAAATGAACCTTGTAAAATAACCAATATCAATGAAGAATACAGACGTGCAGTTCGTATCACCATCTACCATTGTCGTGCGGTGATGTACGAAGAGACGGATATCAGTAAAGCTATTGTTTATTACCGAAAATGTGTATCTGTACGTGCAACCCAATTCGAATATCAGAGAAATCTCCAACAATTATCCAAAACAGCTCTCACGCATCTCTTGGGGGACTCTGACAAGAGCACAGCAAGTTTTCGTCCCCTTTACTCTTCCAGAACATCCTCTGTTTCTAGTGGAGCATCTTCCTCATGCCCCATGAAGTGTGCGAATTGTGGTGTGGAAAAACGCGGAATGCCGGTCTGTTCAAAGTGTAAATCTCAATATTATTGTGGTATACGCTGTCTAAAAACCCATAAACCAATACATGATACGGAATGCCACTAAAAACAAATGAAAAAAAAAATAGTGTTCTTCTTTTTGTAAATTTCTGGAAAAAAATACCCATTTCAAAACTATTTACCTTTAATTTGTGTTTCTATTATAATTCTACTTCTTCTTTCTCTTTCTCTTTCTCTCTATCTCTCTCTTGTTTTACTCCTTTTTTAAAGATTGGCTTAAACTATTTATGATACTCGAATATAAATAAATATTTGTTTACAGTACTTATTTGTTTTTTGTTTTGTTTTTTCTTAAAATAAAATGGAGTAACAGGATATCTTCGATAATAAACAGTTCTTAGTGGAATTCATACAAGAAAACTAATAATAATGGCGTTTAATAGTATTTTAGTTTACTTTTTTTCTGCAGATCGTATATATTGGTGCTGTCTTTCGCTTTTTTTCTATTCCATTTTCGGTGGCTACAAAAAAATATCTGTATAAATCATTAAACTTTGGATGTATAAAAAAAATAAAGCCCAAACGACAAAATAAAGTATTTATAAACCTTCTTTATATTGTTACATCTCCTTTTTTAGAGCTTCCGGCTCAGAAACAAAATGGTACTTGGAATGCTCTTTATTTCTATAACATTAATTGCCATCCTATTTATTTTCGTTTCTCATAAAAATGGTAATAGAATGAGGCTTGCCATAATTTAAGAAAATGTTTGACCAAAATATATGTAAAGCCTTCTGCAGTGTAATGGACTTTAGATGCAGTTTACAAAAATAGATTAATTAGACACGATTGTTTCATGTTTCTTTTCTCCTTTTCCTTTCCTTCCCCCTTTATTTTGACACTCAAAATAGTAATCCAACTGAATGAGAACTAATCCTCTGTACTGAAACTCCAGTTTTCCGGAGTGGACATAGCCCGAGGTCACATGTCTTTTTTTGTTGAATTTCGCGTTTGACATGGATCTTTTCTTAATTAATTTACTCCTTTTGCATGAAAATATATGTTTATTAAAGCATTATCTTTTACACAGTTCATCATGATGTAAAAATGATTACAGATGCGCTTTAGAATACTTATAAGTTTAAGAGCTTGCAACTATATTAAATATAAAACATACAGGTATAAAAACTGTAGAACATGTGAAAGAACAACCCAGTCAATCCCAAAAGTTTGTAACTGAGCAAGCGCAAATCAAATACCTAGTTTCAAAAAAGAGCTTGGTTTCAGTATGAATATTCATCAACTGATTAATCGTTGATATTATTATTAGCGTTCGGATTTTTTTTTTGTCGTATCGATCCTATGTACGGGTTAGACTTTTATTTCACCTTCAATCTCCTTACTTTACCAGAAGAATCCTTTTCATGCCTAAAAATTCAGAGACGTTCTATATTTACTTTTATTGTTTCAACGGTGTTTAGAAACCTGTAATTGCAATCTGGAAGATTGAATGCCTCGAAAAGTTCTGTATATTTTGCAATTTTCGTTTTGGATGTTACTAATTTTACTCAACAGTGATTTCAGAAGCTTTTCCTTGCTATAAAGTTTTCATAGAAAGAGATAGTGTCTTTATTAATTTTTAGTCAATTTTATTAAAGAAACTTTGCTTTTAGAACGAGTTTATAGTTCTACTTTGTGTAAAAACTACCAATGATTCATGACTGTTAATGTTAGATATCCTCATAATTGCACTGCTTCGAGAAATCCCAGATCTGGAGTGTACGGAGTTGTAAATGTGACTTTAATTTTCTTTAAGCCATATTTTTTAGAAAAGAAAGGGGGGGTAGCTGTAAAAAAAAGCTCAGTTATCAACTATTTTTTTTTGCTTATACTTTATATCAAGGGTCAATAGACATGTTCCGCTTAAACAAGTGTAGCTTACAACAAATAAGACGTGCTTCAACAGCAGCAACATCAAAACCAGAAAAATTCCTTCAAACTATTGTGTTGAGCAATGGAGCCACTTTTACTGTCCGCACCACTTCACCCACCCGTGCACAAATCCGCTTAACAAAAGACACACGCAATCATCCTCTTTGGAATCCTGCCATGTTGAAGGAAGGCGTTACTGATGAAAGTGAGCAATTGACAAAGTTCCAGAAGCGTTTTGGCGATTTGGATTTGGGTGACATTTCATGGATCGAAAGTGACGAAGTTGTGTCTGCAGCAATGAAGAAGGTTATTGCTAGTGGAGGAACAGTACCTAAAAAGGCACCTGCAAAGGGAAAGAAGCGATAGACTAGATGATATTAAAAGGACTTGTGTGTATAATAACTTGTAATAAAAAAAGATGTTGAATATAATCTACAGACGCACAAGAATGCCAGAATTGGTGCAGTGTTTTTGGGTGAAGGTCACAAATTACTATATTCAGGCAAAAGGAACCATCATGAGATTTAATCATGATGATGATATATAACTTGCTTCTTGTTTTTTGTTGCTATTACTGTGCTTTTCTTCTTTCTCTCCAAAAACCATGCAGACTGTGCGTGAGTTTTGGCTGTTTATTGTATGCTGCCTTGTTGTTATTGTTGTTGCCCTTTTCTTCTTGTTCTACTTTAATCGCACTTTGGCGAGAATCCTTAGTTTCCTGATCAACCAATACACATGGCGACATCACAATGCCTATGTTGAAATTGGTATTATTTCTTACAGCGTGGTCGTTATTCACGCACTATAACTTGTTTTGTTTAGAATCAATTAGGATCACTCTGCTAGGCGGACGAATATTATTCAAGAATCTAAAGTACACCTCTACTAACGTATCCGTGTCTATAGTAAAAGGGCATATTGCATTGCAATATTGGCTTTTGAATGTACGACACACAGAACAGGAAAAACATGGTAATAATAATACCAGTGAAAGAGATCAAAAAAAGGTCGTTACTGATCACACCAAAATTTAATTTAATTTAATTTACGTCGACTTTTTAGGCAAACAAATTGATTTGCCATGCCGTATTGTGATTGCCATGGAAGGTCTTGAATACTTTACGTATAACAATGCACCTGCTTACGATAGAATGACGGATATACTAGGACTCTCAACTGAAGAAAAAGGTGGTCAGCAACCAGAAGTGGTCGTACGTAGCGGATCCATTGATCCCGAAAGTCAAGCTCCGACTACTTCGTCATTTCTAGAAAAGATACTTCCGTTACAATTTGATTGTACAAAAGGATCTGTGATCGTCGGCAATTCCGAATTAAAGACAATGCTTGTTGGAACCTTCTCGCAGCTGAATGGTATTTACACCATTACAAAAACAAGATCGTCGATGGACATATACAAGACTGAAGTAAATGTGGTGTTAAGAAAACCTCATATTAGTATAAAGGACAATATCGACTTTATAGACTCGGATGTTGTCGATCAACAAGTGGATGATCAAAGGTAAACAATAATTTGGATAATTTTTGCATGTGATTTATTGGCATAAGCAAATAACAATAAACATTGGGGAATTCTTAGTTGGCTGGGCTACTTTTCAAAACATATTCAATACTTGGTATCGTTCAAGAAACGGAGAGATCGACATAGAAGAGAAGGCGTGAAAGAAAAGATAAAAGCAAAAATGTTTCAACGTTCCAATGACGAATACGCAAGAGTGGATAGTTTACTTGAGTGCAATGAAGCTGCACTGACCTACTATGCAGACTATGCAGGTAACAAGAGATTGAAAAAAAGTTTAAATCAGCTTCGTGTAACACATATGACCTTCATAGGTCCTGTACCCAGTGTGTCTGGAGGCTTTCCAGGTCCTGGCTTGGATGTTGGAAATGGTGGTCTGCCACCTGAATGGGGTATTAAAATATTATTATGGGACCCCAACGTTAATTATGGTCCTTGGGCGGACAAGCAACGTGGTGCATTACAAGACTACTTCTTTCCTAATCACCACAGAACCAACGTACCCACCACAAGATTGGCTCCAGGACAACAGCGTATAGCAACTCAATTTGAAACATATATAGAGATTGTAAACACTGGTAAATTAAGGATACCAATACGCGAGACATCAAAGGTAAGAATGGGGTTTTATGCGACGGCATAAAATGATTTATTGACAGCTTTACTCTTATTATGAATAGGATTGGAAATATATGACAAAATCAGCAAACAATGGTATAGAATTTGACGGCCAGTCTCGATCACCAGGATGGGTGGATTTAAAGGCTGGTTCAGGGTCTGTAATCAAAGTGACAACACCATTTGTCATCGGACCTGAGGGTGCAACCAATATTGTAGATATTAATCTCAAAGAGGTGGATGTTGCTACAAGTGTAAATTATGCTTCGGTTCTTCAATCTCCAAAAGCCGAAGTAAGTAATGATAAAAAAAAAAAGAATCATTGTGCTTTACATCTAACAACATATTCAATTTGTTCTAATTATAGGTTGAAATCAGAATGCCTGCTCCCTTAAAATGGAATGGTTCTAGAAAATGGACTTTTAATATAAATATCAGAAAGCCTACAGTATTTTTATTGCGCGATCATACATTCCTGGCTCAGGATCTGATAAAAGACTGGACATCAGGACCACCCGGCGACCTTTTATATTTTACACCCATTCTTTACGAGTTGAACTTTAAGCTTGATCACACCATTGCATACTTATATGTCAACGAGCATAATGTTATCAATAATCCCAACTCCATTGATGATAATGGTAAGTTATTCTCTCTCGTATACTGTATATGTGTGAAACTTTTTATTATTATTATTATTATTATTATTATTAAATATTGCAAATATATCCATATAGCATTCGTAAAAGCACAAATTTCTAAAGCGTCGGTGACTCTAACGATCCCTTCAACTGAATTCCAGCCAAACACCAACGAAATCAAATTCTTTGTTGCGGCAGAAAATATCAGCGCAGGCCTTTCCGTACCATCATCACATACCCTAAAGGCATTCATGAGACCAGAAGACTCAAACGTCGCTGTCATTAGATCACTTACCTTGGATGGCTCCTATGAGAACTACAGTACTGTAGATATTATGAGACATATTGAATCATGTAACCTACACTTTAAAATCAATGGTGCCACTGTCAAACTTTTTGGTTCGGTGATCAGATATGTGTTGATATTAAAGGATAATTATTTCGGCGGCTGGAGTAATTTTTCTACTATTGATGAGCATAGAAGGTATAAACAAAACTATAATGAATTTCTTGAACAGAAACAAAAGAAACAAGAGGCAAAGGTAAATGATATATAGTCGATTTAATACACCACCTATTAACAATGTGCTTATGTAGGGAGCATCCGATCCTTTTGAAGTATACCTATTACTTGAATTAGATGACGGTGTCTTGCTTTTACCACAAAACCTTTATGATTACTCTCGTTACACGCAAGTGGAACTTCAAGAACTTCAAATAGAATTGCGTAATCTCGATCCTTATCTTGGTAAATACATAGAGATGAAAACAAACAAGAAAGACGATCTAATAGCTATTGATTATGTACTTAGATCTCTATATAACTTCAAGCCCTCTTACAATATGTGGTGATGTTAATCCTAGTCTACAAACTCGAGACGGTTTTTACAGGATAAGAAATGGCAGAGAGACCAAGAACTTTCTTTATATTGATAGTAAAGTCAATTCAAGTTTAATTATTTATTTCCATATTTAACTAAATTCAACCCCAATCATTCTCACTACAGGTTTAAACATTTATGCACATAGACTATGTGGTCCTGCACCTCAATGCTTAACTTATGTATGCCATTGGGACTTTGATATTGGTAGAATTAGCGGTGAAATAAAACCCTCGTTCCTCTTGGGCATTGCCTCTTTTGGACAAACATTTGCATACAATATGATTGATGAAGACAACGCCGTGCCCCAGAAATTGGAACCAAATGACTTTCCCGATGTTACTTTCCTCAAATTCCGCATACAGGAAATTGACGTTTGTCTTATGAGCATGACAAGTGCGACAAATATTAGTCTGGAAAATGGTATCCTTCTAGAACTTGATAACCTAATCAATGAAAAATATACAAATCGCATTAGTTTGAAAATACCCTCCATTGTTGCGCGCTGCTTGGCAAATCCTGATATTTCTTCAAACCCAGTAAGTTGGCTAAAGGGAAAAAAAAATGGGATATTTGGATAGCTAAATATATGCATATGTATATAGGAAAACGAATACCCTTGGGTTGAAGTGGCTAAAGTAGATTTAGGGCTTAATATGACTTTGTTCAGACAGACATCAAAATGGAGATTAGCAAGAGAAGAGCAGCAGAACTTTATTCGTAACCAAGACGAAGTAACTCGTAGATGTGTTCGACTATATGAACCCGATGATTCTGCTTCTCAAAGTAATAGCCAATATATATATTTTAAACCCATAGTTTGTTGATTTTCCATTTTTATTAGCTTCCAGATCAACCTCAGCCTCTGTTAAAGATCACCTTCTTGGTGTTATTTACGCTCCACCATATCGTGTGTTCATGTCAGGTATTTTTTTTTTGTTTATAAAAAAAGAGGAAGATAAGATGAAACAAACTTAACTTTACGCATATATACACCAAAATAATAGGTAAAGTGGATGATAAATCCAGTATTCATGATTCATCGTCAGTCTCTACTGAAACTCAAGACCGATATCGAGGTTATAGTAGCTCAAGTCTACGCGGGTCCGTAAGTGAAATCATTTATACAGATGATACACATGATGATGAAGACAGTTCAAGCGAATATGATGTACACTCGGTACGAAGTTTAAATTCCAGAGACAATGAATCATTTTACACTGCTGCTGGATCAGAAGATGGCTATAGAAATTATCCATCCCCTATCTCATTCTTTCAAGC
>VCJM01000326.1:31858-50454 GCA_024139495.1 Backusella sp. ASU-2019c | reverse complement strand
TTCTTTCCTTCTCTTTCTCTTTTTTTTTTTTTTTTTCCTATTTGGATTATATCTATTTCTATATCTATATATATCTATATATATACAGCATACACTCAGTTATATACATATATATATACTTAGAAACGATAAAAAAAAAATAAAAAAAAATTGATTGCATTCAGTTCATGTATATATCTAGTCATTTGTGTCATTTGTAGAATCAAAGTTTTAAAACGGTCATAATGTTACCATTGCCAACTGCAACTGAAATTGCAATGCAAACACTTATGTTTGACGCCTCTATTTTTCTAAACAACGGAAAACTAAAGGTATGAGCTCTTACAATTCCCTTCTTTATTATTATAGTTGAATTTGACACAAACAATCACGCGTACAACGTGGTATATTTGAGGGCAAAGGGAGTTTCTGCATAAAGTACTAATTTGATTATGTAAAAAATCTATATAGAGTTCATACGAATTGTATATTAAAGCACTGATAACAGCGGTCGAAGAATTGAAACAACTTGAATTTATCGGGCAAAGTAAATAATAAGAGAAAGAGAGACAGCGAGTGTTTTACTAACAATATTATTTAGCTGTTACAGAAAACAATTTATCTTCCATTTTTGTATTAGCTTATACTTGCTTGAGGCAAGCTAAAGAAATTTCAAGCAGTAAACAAAAGCATACTCCTCCACCTATCCCACCAAAGCCATCTAGTTTATCCCCAACGCTACCACAAAGACCTCAACCACAAAGAAAGGCTTATTCTGCTGATATGATGAGAAGGATATCTAATCCTGAATCGAGAAAACCAACTATCAATACTTATTGTAAAGAAGACGATGACTCTGAAGAGGGGTTTTCGGATGATGAAAGAGAAAGGGGTAAAATAATAATTCTATGTATATACATTTCTTAATTGTATCTAACTATTGTTTTATATATTTACATTGATTATTTATAGTCAAAAAACCATACTTAGAGATTATTACATCCAGACCACGAATAGGAAGAAGGTCATCGACATCTAATTTATCAGTTTCTGCACCTTCTTCGCCTCTTTCTGTTGTAACCTCATTAAATGCTGTAAAGACATTTTTATCCCTTCCAGGATCTGTTTCAGCTCACACTGATGGGAAAAAAGGAATGTACTTGCCATTTGACGATAAATCGGAACAAGATGATTTGTTTTTGTTAGCAAATAGCACTATTGATCCCCAAAACTTGGTTCTTGTTCAAACAAGTAATAGTGACAGTCTGTCATCTTCCCAAACACAAAGTAGTGACTATTTACCAATGATTCCAAAAGCACCTCTTGTTTCAGCATACCAGTCACTTCAGCAGAAATTAGACAACTCTGAAAAGAAACTAGCGGAACTAAAGAAACGAAACAAATCTTACGATTCAGACAAGCAGTTCCAAAATCTCAGTGTTACTGTTCTTCCAGACCTCAAGGAATCACTTAATCGTGTGCGTAACATACACATGTCGGCTACAACAGTCCCCACTATTCTCCAATTCCAACCCGTTCTAATTGCATACCAATTAACACTTATTGATTCTACTATATTCCGTAATATCCCTATGGAGGCCATCTTAACTCACACATCCAAATGTCCTCATCCAGCAATAACGGTATCAACTGACTTTTTTAATTACCTCACACGATTGATTGAACATGCAATCCTTTTGCATCAAGATGCTTCCGGCCGTGCCCAGCTCGTAAATCATTGGATTAAAGTAGCAGGGAAGTGCCACGATTTAAAAAATTATCAAACATTAAAAGCTGTTATATCTGCACTCGGAACACCGCCGATTCAACGCTTGAAGAGAACTTGGTCGTTTGTACCCAAAAAGAGTATGAGCCTTTTGGAGGATCTTAGTGAACTAATGTCAGAGTCGTCTAATTACGGTCGGTATCGAGAGCGGCTCGGAATAATGGCTGATGTCAAAATACCAATTAATCCTACCACTACTGCAACAACAACAGTGATGAGCGCCATTACAACCATAAACACTTTAAATTTAGTTTCTACTTCAACTACTCCTACACCACTACAGAATAAAAATAGCATTGATGATGGATTAGCATTGCCAAAGAAAAGCTTACGAAAAAACTCATTTAGTGAACCCACTGTTCCCTTCCTGGGTACTTTTATTCATGATATGACCTACCTTGTAGCTCTTCAACAGAAATCAAACAACGATTGGAAAGGCAAAAATGCCCCTCAGCATGATCCTAGATTAGAGGAGCTTCTGAAATTATTTAGAAATCTTCAACGTAGCCCTCCTTACTCGCCTACTCTCACTGCTACCTGTATCAAGGAATTAAATAAGCACAGAAAGAGAAAATTGTCGCATGCATTATCTCGTAGCTCCGCAATGAAGAAGAGTACATCAGTTAGTAATGATTACGACGCTGGCGGGCTTAGCATTGAAATGCAGCAATGCCTTGTGACTCAATATCTGGTAATGAAAAAACAGTTATATCAAAAAACTGACTGCTTTGTTATTAACTTCTAATTTCTTTTTTTAATGCATATTCAAAAAAAAAATAGTTGACTAGATCCTGGGTGAGTGAAAAAACTGTAGATGAGTTGAGTTTGATTCGAGAAACTACAAAAACTTGTAGAAGTTATTCAGTATCTGAATCGCTTTGCCCACCCCCGATTTCTTCCTCAGCTAGTATTTCAAGTTCAAACCCATTTCCACCAGAATTACAGGGTAGCACAGGAAGCCTTACAAATGGGGGATCAAGTGGGGGTGGGAGTAGCAGTCGATCTTCAAGTCGACCATTGAGTCTAGAAGATGAATCAGACATTCCACAAGAAGATATTGAAAAAAAGGAGGGAAAGAGCACCGGTTTCTGGTTATTTGGTAGAAAGAGCGTCGATCAGACTTATCTAAAAGCAAGCCAGACAACACAGCAACTGACAGAGCCCATTATGACGGGTACTATTCAAAGAACAACATCAGCAAATCCTCCTCAATTTCCTTTTGAGGAGGTTCATACAGGAACAACAAAAGAGAGAAAAAAGGCGGATACAGTTAAAATGCAAAGAGAGAGCTCTCAAGGATCTCTAGCAGCATCTATATTTAGAAAAGAGTTTTGGAAAAGTGATGACAAGAAAGGAAATCGAAATCCATGGTTGTACTTTAATAGCGATTCATCAACAGAATTTTCTTCTTCAAATGATACGCCCCTTTCAGCAGGTACCCTTTCACGTAGAGTCTCATCAACATCCCTTCAGCCCTCCCCTATATCATCAACAAGCCGTCAAAGGTCTTATACCACGGTTTCTCCTGGAAAAATCAAACACAATCTCTCAGCGCATCCTCTTGACCCATCTACAAAAATATTATCTGAAATCTCTTTCGATTGGAGAGACTAAAATACCCTTTATATCTTCCTTTGTTCCTTAAAAAAAAACTTTCAAAAATTTGTACATAAATCAAAGCGAAAATTAAAAAAAATGTTTTTTTTTACTTTTTTTCAGGGAGTCTTACTATTAAGAAATTGATTTCATATTAAAAATAGAGATTCTAGATCTAATAGCTAAGAACTTTGTTAGTCAACTATTTTCTTTTTTTATAGGAAAAAACAATTAAACAATAAACTGAAACCTAGAGTGCTGCATTTATGAGTACTAGTGGCGCTCTGAAAGCAGTTATGTCATGTGTTAATAAGTGGATGTAGATGTACCCGATGTAATCTCGCATTGATAAGCTTTGATGCAATGTAGAGCAACCTTAATTTATCAAAGATTTTAGATAATCTTTTGACCTAATTTTGTTTTACAATGTAGAAGTTAAAATTTTATTATTACAATCACTACTAATACCACCCTCAATTTATCATTTTATTTTGTCATTTCATTTTTTTCTTTGAATAAAAAAAAAGTATTCCTTTATCCCTTCAATAATATCTAATATGTTATATGGTATAACAATTAACACAATATAGGTACATGCATGCATAAAGAAAAACGTTCATTTCACCTTAAAACAGAAAAGATACCTGTCGACACAAATTTAAGCTACATGTGTTTATGACATCACATCTTACTTTTCGATTTTACGATTTGACTGCATTTAAAGTAGACAGAATAGATATGTAAAATAACTCCTCACTAAAAAAAATGATGTAGACTGTATAATGGCAAATTCGAACCATTATATTACTGTAATTGTAGCGATATATAAATGTCTGATGGAAAAATAATAACTAAATAAAGTAACTTCAAAATATTTCCAAACGACAAAGCATTATATACATATATCCTCTTTGTTGTCTGCTATCAGAACATTGCTAAATTTAGAAACCATGATTTGCTGGATTTTTCTTTTTCAATTTAAAGGAGGTCAGACAGTAACATATAATGGAACCTTCCATTGGAAGTTATCAATAAGAATTACGAAACAAGTTAAACGTTTATACTAATATCAATTATCGTGTACTAACGAAATTTAACTATCAAAATTACAATGTGCATAAAACTCTAGGCCTAGATTATGTGTCTAACAACAGGTTGAAAAAAAGTTATGCACATGTAAGTAGATAATATTTTATTCGATGGTCCAGGTACAAGGAAAATAGAAGGAGTCTGTTCATAAAAGAGATCTACATTGAACCCTTTAAATCCTCCTTGAATGTAATATATCACAAATCGCCATATTTTAAAATGATGAATTTTATGAAAGAATGGACTTCGTGAATATAGTATTTTCCTATGAAGTATATTTCTTTATAGATAACTGTAAAGAGTTCAGAAAAATTATTCATATGTTTCTGAAATTATGCTTTTTTTTCTGCTTGAAATTGCGATATGTAGTATTTTCAGTTTAAATTTTTATCCATGCTAAGGAGCTTTCACTTTTCGATTTATTTTATGTTTGTCTAATAAATTTCCTACGATATAGAACTAACAGTAGCTTATAATGCTGCAGTTTTCCTTTCCACATGTAGTTTTTCCAAAGATGTATAATCTCATGACATGAAAAAAAAAAGTTTTATTTCTCAGTCAGCAATGTATGATAAAAGGCTTTAGTATTGTCAATTCTCCTTGAAGATGGATTACTATAGCCTAACTATAGGAAAAAAGATACTCAGAAAATAATTTCATCTCCTAGAGCCTTTCTGTCCTTCTTAGCCTTTCAGAGCCTTCTAAAAGGCCAGAAATATATGGGTACCCTCTCTAACGTGGAGTTTCGCCTGTCTAAAGTGGGGGTTTGCCTTTTTAGCCTCTCTGTGTTTTCTGAATGAAGAGATAAAGAGATACTCGCTTTGGTTTATTGTAATACTAAACAGAATATAATTATCTGAACGCTAGCTAATAATTAGTTTAACTATAAATTGCACATTATGCTATGAATATGATGTTGCCATTATTTTTAATGATTTGCGTTCTATTAGGTGGTTTCAGCAGTGTTTTTTTTAGAAGTGAAATGTGACAGTGAAAATATTAAATAAATCATTGGTATTTCACTACAAACCAATTAGGAAATTTGACTATTACTATATGTACCTATTTCTTATGTAATTTGCTTACTCTTGTATTGCTTTGATCCTTCTCTTTTCCACTCTACTATTTCTTTATTTTTGGTATATTTGTATTATTAACCAACATTATGTTGGTAACGATTTACTTATTGTTTTATTGATTTGTTCTAACTGTTTTGTAGCTGGTTTTTATTGTCTTTAGTTTTTATATTTCAGAAGTTATAAAATTTAAAAATATTTAACCGAACCAATAAAACTGCTATGAATTTCATAAAAGCAAATCAATGTCAAGAAAAATGTTAAAATCATTATTTATAACTTATAAAAAAAACTGCTGAAATTCCCTACTGCATCCAATGTTGTTGCTTATTAATAATAAAACAAAAAAAGAATGCGTTTTTCATGGCGCTTTTTTTTTTATTGTTGGTTTTTATATCAGAAATAGGTTGCTAATCGATGTATTACCTGAAGAAAGGATGTTTATATTTTTTTTTTAAGACACGGAATTTGCTGGATTCTCAAAAAAAGTAAACGTAATTCCATCTTATTTTAATTTCACTTCATGTGCACATTTGTTCTGAACGGGGATTTATATTTCGCTTTTAGATTTTCTATTTTTGAATTTGATTGGATTTTAACCAAGAATGCCGGTCGAAAACCTATGAAGAGCAGATGTAAAGGATATATACAAAGTTAGCTTAACAATACCTAATTTTCATAGTTTATTAATAAACACTATTTAAGATACAATACCTTGTTTAATATAGCATTACAAACAGGTTACCGTGGTTATCTTTAAGAGGTACAAACGGAAAAGATAATATGCGATTGACAGATTTCAGGCCCAAACTTAAATTTTTGCATCCAAATACCCCTGTTTTTACTTTTAGTGTGGAGCTCTTCGAAACGTTCCATTTGACTCTATTTTTTTTCGAAATAAGTATATTAAAATACGGACAATAGAGTATATTTTCATTGCCAAAAATAGCTGAGAAAAGGTTTTGAAGTAACTGGGTTGAGTCAGAAATATCCAGGTGCTGTATGATCATAGTATGTACTTAAGAAATACTCCAGAGTTTTTGATGGGATTTTCCAACGAGGCTCTTTTTACTCCTCTATCATAAGCAAATTATTATATACGATCAATATCGTTACTGTTAAAATAAATGCGCCATACATTTGATGAATCCAGATTTTATATCAAAATAAATAAATGCATTATATATGGTTTTATTGTTTGCACACAATTCAACTGACATGTCCTTAATCGCAAGTAATGTTTTTAATACAGTATGTTTATTTTAACGTAAATTTTTGGTATTCTATAACATAGTGTAAATAAATAAATAGCTAATAAATAGTCAGTCCTTGTCTATTAAACATTGAGATTGTATTCGAACAATTCTGGTGCGATAGATTGGATATTGCTTTCAACAGAAACAGGTTCAGCATACTCGACAATTTCGTTTTCATACTCTTCTTCTTCCTCTTCAAAAGCTTCTTCTTCAGCAATCTCCTCCTCCTCCTCCTCCTCCTCATTTTCTTCTTGTTCTCCAGCAACATTTTCGAAATCTTCGGATTCCACGCTATTGTCTTCAACTTCATTTTCTAAATCTTCGGATTCCGCGCTATTTTCTTCTACTTCATTTTCGGCGAGGTTATCTTCAATTACGTCTTCAGCAATACTATTGATACCAAAAGCATCATTAAGATCAATATTTTCAGCAAAAAGTGCATCTTGAGCGGAAGGGAATTCAGAAGGATCTACAGCAAATCCAGGAACTGCGAAGCTCGAAGATTCCACATCAGGAGAGGCCGATGAAGCGTCGTCTTCACTTTGAGAAATAGCACTTTGTGCAATACCACTTGCAATAAGAGGACGTGGCTCAGGGCGAGCAAGGCCTCTACGGCGAACAGAGCAGATACCAAACAATGGCTCATTATTAATATTAATATTAATGGAACCTGATCCTGATTGGAGACCGGTCCAGATAGCCAAAGGAGAGTCAGCAAATGTATTTCCATCCCAGGAGTTGACCCATGCCTTTTGTTCTGGACCTAAACATTTGACAATCATTTGAGTTAAATCAGCAAAGTTGCTGTTATCGACACTGACAAGTTCGGCACCAATGCTTTGACAGTATGCTCTAGAATCAGCTCCATAAGTACGAAGGGTACTGAAGAAATAGCCCTTGCTTTGGTAATCACAAACACGGTTACTGGGAGAGGGTTTTGGTAATGAATTGCGCACATTTTGGGCGTTGGCAGTGGCAAGTAAAGCGATAGCAATGGCTGTAATTGAAACTTTCATATTTACTTGGTGTGTTATGACAAGATTTATTTATTATTGTCAGAGAAAGAAAGAAATAAAAAAAAAAGGGAAAGAGGAACGCATTACTATTATTTTTATAGTCATTATATATGGAAAATAAGGTAGATAAAAGGTTATTTACTTTGGTATCGTTTAGAATTTGTCTTTATTTACATACCTCATACCCGTTGTATGATGATGAAATTGAATAAAGCCAGTAATCAGGAAAATTTCGATCATCCGTAAAAAAGTGGTAAAGAATGATTTTTTTTAAATTTAATTTAAAAATAAACGAAAAATGCCACACTATTCAAGTTTCAATTGTCTACAAAAAAGCGTCAACCCGATGAACGCTGATCCATTCACCAGTCATCACATCTAGTGTTTGGATATAGTGTTGTATGAGATCCTTTACGGCTTGTTCTTCCTGTTGGATTCTCAAAATGTTTTTCTTTGGTCGATTTCCTTTAAGCCATTTATCTTCAAGCTCCTGCTGCTTTTGTATAGTTTCAAAAGAAGACTGTCCTTCGTTTGTTTTTAGAGATAAGCTTTTGCTGTTGGGGCGACATATACCCGTAAGTTTAAAAGTGGATCCAAAGCACTGTGTCGGGTCAAATACACTTTCTTCCCTTCTTAAATCAGGTTTTCGTAAATCCTGTTCGTCAAGCATTTCTTCTTGGGAAATGTATCTAAATGAGGGAATCATGTACGCTCCGTTAGACATATCCCATTGTTTTTAAACTGCATCTTTCTCTTTTGTTTCCTTCTGTTTCTTCATTTTTTCTTCTTCTTATAAACGAGCAACTTACATCTTTTTGCCTTTTTTCTCGGCATCAGCAACTTTTGGAACTGTGGATGAAGTTGCTTCACTTATCGACACAGGTGTAGCTGACTCGATTTTTCCCCAAACAGATTTTTGTGTTGAATCCGACTGAATAGATGCAGCAAGTTCTTGCTGTTGTATTTTTCTTCTTTCTTTCTGTGACTTTTTCTTCAAGGTAGTATGCTAAATAACATTAAGTATTAAAACAATTGATTCACAAATAAATTATAGGAACTATTACTTTTGTAATTTTAGCTGTATTCAGTCCTGATGGACCAGGTTCAGTGTCAAGAATTTCACGTAAAGAAGGAACGGAAACAGGCCTAATGTAAATACAAAAAAGTAAGTATTGTCGATCAAATCCCACTACCATAAAACTGGAAACAAAGAAAGACACAAATATTTACTCTAATGAGTCCACCATCCAACCTGCCGGATTCGCTGTTATCGGTGGTGATGGCGGTTTTTCCGTTGATGTTGTATCCAACTGATTGTGATTGACAACCTTCTTCTTTTTCGTACTAATAGCAGCCGGATTTTTGTTACCTTGAGGTTTCAAGTCAACCACGGCATCTTCTAAACTGAGCTTCTCCGGATAAAGTGTTATGAGAATTTCAATATAGGACGAGATATAGTTATCATTCTTGGAGAGAGCATATAGTGAGGTAGAGAATTCCTCATCCTCTATCTCTGTGGGTGTATCATTATACGGTTGAATAGAAGGAATTCCTTGGGTTGATTTGATAAAACGTTCCAGCTCACGAAAAAGTGAAATAGGAAGGTCGTCCAACATACTTTTTAATTATATGAATGATCAGAATGAATGTATATGTAAATTGAAAATAAGAGAAGATGAGTACTTACCTTGAATTAAGATATATGGGTAGATTAGCCGCAATAAACATCATACAAGCAGACTTTAGCTCCTCCGCAAGATGAAAGTAGGCATAGGATAAGATCGTACACGCAGTTCGTAACTTTATAAATTTAATGAGATATTTCCCCGTGATCAATTTCAAACGACATATAAGCATTGCATCAGATTCAGACAAGATATCCAGTAAAAAACGCAACATTGCTTCTTCGTTCTCCTTTGAAATATCATCAAAAATGGCAGTATGGTTCAGGTATATATAATTTAGAATGACCTGCATTGTTTCTGAAGAAACCATATCAAGTTCCAGTGTTGCCATTTTATTTCCACCTACTTCCTCTTGTCGTAAGCGTCGTTCTTCCATCCACACGGATTCCGGTAAAAGTAAATTTTTAAAAAAAGCAGATCGCTGTCGTAATATAAATTCGTGGCACTTCAAGTTACCATTTTGAGTATCGCTTCCCTTTGTGCTGAGAGTGATGTCCACGCCTTTTCCATGCTCAAGCAAATATTTAAGGTCGTTTTTTAATGTTGGCACTGGTGTATTGTGAAACGAGGCCCGTGCAGAATTAACAAGATGTGGTAGCTGAAAAAATTCTGCCAAGCCAACTAGATCCTTTTGAATCATGACCAATTTCACTGGTACTTTTTTAACCGTTTGCTGATCAATAATGGATGTGAGACTCAAAGAGGGAACTTCATAGTAAGCCTTCATCGGATGCTCAAAAACATCGGTGTAGAGATAATCCAGCAGTAGAAGGATGGATGCGAGTTCACAATGATCGATCTGAACTAGAATACGACCGTGGAGATGTTTTCGAACTTTAAATTTAAATTTTGCATTCTGGTAATCCTCCATTTGGACAAGCTGTTTAAAAAAGGATGGACTTCTACATCGTATCATTGCACTATGACAATAAATGTCTCTTGATTGTACTCGAAAGATCATATCGAGCGCATGATCCTTGGCGGATTCAACTTGAACATCATGCCATGCATGTTCCACCATATCATTCAATCGTTGGTCGAATGTTTTTTCCACGTTTTTTAGCCTAGTTTCCAAACACTTTTCATTATCTTGGTCCTTCACAACAGCTTCTTTTTTTTTGGCTATTTCCTGCTCCATCTCTGATTTTAGTGAAATTACTTTTTCCTTTAGTTTGTCTTGTATATTTCTATGAGGTAGTGAAGCCGTGATGTCTTGTATAGCGGTTGATAGAGGGATATCGGGCAATTCCATCGTATATTCAGACCTTAATGCCGCAAAAGCACCGCTTGGATTTGCATACACCTGAATACATCTCTGTAAAAAGGGAACCTGGGAAAACTTATAGCCGGTTACTTTTTCACCAGAGGGTTGTCCAATAAAGACATGACCCGAGACAGTGCATACAATGAGTTCTCCATATTGGCCTAAACTTGCATCGGATGCAGCTAAATGTGCTTTTCGGAGAGTCCAGATGCGTTTTGGAACGGATATTAGATTACTAATATGTTTAGATTTCTGGTGCTGTTCATTCATTGATGATGCTGATAATGATATTCGCGGGGCCTTACAGGTCCAGACAAAAACGTCTCCGGTGTTTGAGATGGCACCAAGATAGTCCGTACCACTACCTATTAGTTTGACGATATAATTAGAAGCAGGTGTATGTACTTGGATGTTGTGCGGGAATCTATTCATAGGGAAACTAAAATCGTGATTGTAATATAGACATATAATTAATACCAAGATGTTTTGCTATTGCAACAATGGCTCACATGATTTTCTGTTGGTTAAAATTATGAAGTAATATCACCTCATGGGACTTGTTTAAAATAGCTGTCGCATTATCCTAATATTACATTTTTAGTGATCGATTATCACAATAATATAAATATACAAAACTTACATTAACTACGACTTGGACTATTTCCGATGAAATGGTGACTTTTCTCGGTATAAATTGGCATTGCTCACTGTCAGGTTGGTGGTACCCTTTTATAAGCATAGCATTAATAGGCTTATCTACTTTAGTATTTTATATAACTAACTTACCAAGTTGACCTTGATTCAGTCCAAATGTAAAAATATCAGTTGAAGTATATACAACAGAGTGTATTCTAGAAGCAGCGACTCCGAGAATGGATTGTTTCTTTAAATTCTGCGCCTGTATTTTACGTGGCACAAGTTGCATTGGATGTTTATCTTTACTTCGGCTTTCCAATTCATATCCTATGTATTTATATCGAATATAAGTAAAGATAACTGTACTTTGATCAAATCTATAAAATGCAATACCTAATTGGCCATGTTCATTACTTCCAAAAGATAATACATTCCCACTTTCGGTAACAGCAATACTATGATCCCTTCCCAAAGCAATTGAGACGATTCTTTCAGGCCATCTAACAGGGACCGGGGTTAACTGAGTCTCAGTCTCCTTTGAGATACCCAACCTGCCACCACGTCCAAATCCACACATCAATAAGTTATTCACGGGCTCACTTGTGAGTATAGCCGTGTGGTACTTTGACATGGTAACAGATTCTATGACATAATCCGGTCTTGTGATAATTAAACTTGTCCTTTGGCTATCCAGCTGTATATTAACTCTTTCGGGCCGTGTGCGTCCTTCAGAATCAGGATGGCCCAAGACATAATTTGTATTTGATCCCCAAGTATATACGTCAGTGCCACCGATAAAATCCTTATTATTGTTCCCCGTAATTTGTTTTGGTTGTGGGAATGTATCATTGACTGTGCTGTTGTAAATTTCAAACGCTGTGTATCCTTCATTGTCCTTTATTGTTACATCAATATCCTCTCTATCAAGTAGCATTTTTGCAATTTCTATATTTCCATTATACAGTGCCCTAAGTATATGTATATAGTCTGCATTGAATATCTGTGTAGATACAAGTGTTCTCTAATAGAAGCCTTACCTATGTAGGGCGGTCCATCCATTTTCAGTGTCCCTTATATTAATATCTACCTGAGTACATTCGAGTAATAACTGTGCCATCTGCACTCGATTCCAAGTAGCCGCACAATGAAGTGGGGTTCTCCCTTTTGCGGATCGCTTATTAAGATCGAATTGCTTTGAGCCTTGTTTCCAATGTTGTTGAATCCACCGATTACTTTCCTTTGTTATACAAGACGGCGTAGCAGTTATCATCTCACCCGTGGTTAAAGCAATAAGATGTTTTAAAACATCAATGTTATCTTGTCGAATGGCATTAAAAATAGAAACCATAGAAAAACAAAAGCTGGAGAGAGGTGTCACGTTTATGTATATATATATTGGTATATGTATCTTTATGTGGCTTTAGAAAATGAAAAAGAAAGAAAAGAGATAAGAAAATGGCTGTGTTTTCCAAGAAAACGAGAAAATTTTTCAAAATAACGAGATAAGTGAGAGCAATTGTTGGGAAAAAAGTTAATAAGAAAAAAAAAGGTCAAGGTAGGCTGCCATTATGGTATTAAGCCAAGGCATGCCACTAATAGCCTTTTCTTTACTTTGATTTTGTTTTATTTTATTTTATTTTATTTTAATGCCAAAGTTCAAGTTATTAATTCTTTATGACAATGCACTTACAACTTGGCAGTTTGCAACTCGGCATTGAAATAGTTCAATAATAGCAAAATTAATAAGAATAATCCATTATGACTATGTAATTCACATTGCTTTTTGCATTTATCCAAAGTGTCATTCTGAGCTAAACCTCGATGCATAAGGTCTACAGTGAAAAAACTATGCCACACTTTTTGACAAGTCCTGGTTATTAGAACGATATGCCTCTTTCAGATTGAGTGTAGATTGAACTAGCAAATAGTCTCATAGACTTTTTGAAATGGGCGACAGAGTGAACTTTCAGTCTATTTAGCTTTGAGTTTTTATCAATCATGAAGGGGGTCTTGTTCGCCCTTTGGCCAGTATTTGCGACGGGGGTCTCGGCCATAAAAGGTTTGTTAATCTATCATTATTTTATAAACTGAATTCAGTGTAATGAAGTACAAGATGTAATTACTTCTTATTGGCTATAATATCCAGGTCTATTGGTTCATTTCGAGTAATCACTACATGTATTTTTTTTTATTTTAATGGTTGAATTAACAATATATTTTTTTTCATAATATATTTGCTGTCATAAATATGTAATGTGCTGGTTTTGATAACAGAGTTGTAATAGTACATGAACTATTATATACATCCACTTCAAGTACATATATGTATACATTTTTAGTCTTGAATTTATCGTTTACCCTGTTACAGAATTTAATATTGGAGATTATAGTAGTAGAAATATTTTTTAGGGTGATATTTTTGGTAAGTAGTGACTATTCGCATTTATCTAACCCATTTTTGATTCATTGGTTCGAAAGCTTATTCCTATACTCGAATTCACGTTATTTATTCATTTTTCTTCGACTATGTTCCGAATTTTGTAAAGACCATAATAGTTTATAAAAAATAGTATAGCATCATTAATAGGTTTATTTATTTTTTATAATCGAGGAATGGGGGGGTTTTTTTCACAAGAAAAATAAACAAAAAAAATAGTCGCTTAGCGATAAGAAAAAAACTCAATTAAAACCATAAGCATATATCAAAGGATGCTAAACCTGTTTAGTTTTTGCTTTATGGCTGTAATGATATAAAGAGTTTTTAAAATACGTAATAAATATCAAGTGTCGTGATGCATTCTATGCAACAGTCATACTCCCACCCCTTTTGGTGTATGAAAAAATAAAAAAGTTGCAAATGGAATGAATCTATCCGAATAAAAGAGCCATTCATACATATTAAAAATACACTGTAAAGGATTAATAAATGGTATTTATTAATCACGACAGTGTTGTATGATTTTTCATGCAAATTTCATTATGAAATAAGATCACTATTTTTTTAAAGTAAAAAATAGGCTGTCAAACTACATTGCTTATAATTTTTTTATTTTTGGTAAACGGAAGTATGCAATGTACTCATATCACATGTAAATGTGATAATGCCGCGTCAACCGGAGTACAGTGAGTTTTTTTTTTTTTTGCTCTAAAAAATCATTTATGTTTTTTTTTTGTCTGTGCATTGAAAAAAAAAATGGGTAAATTAATAACAAACTTTGAGTTCGAGACTCTTTGTACAACTTGCCAAGTTGATCATTAAGCAGAAAAAGGAATTAAACTTTGGCAAATCGCCATTTTAAAACATCCTTTTATGGTTGTTAGAAAGTTCCGTTTCGGTAGATCAATATAAAGTTTAAATACAAAAAAGATCAATATAAAGTCTTTTTTATTTTTCCTGATTTTCACTTCCTTCTTCTTTTTTGTAATTATTATAATCTTCTCATACCATCTCATTCTCATACTTTCTATCTATCTATTTATTTATTACACTAATTCATTACACTAATTCATTACATTACTCCATATTAATTTTTTTTTAATCGCATTACACAGCAGAAATGGCTTTACTTGTACAAGAAAACCGCCTTTGTAGACAAATAACTGTAAATAGCGAACAAACAATTGTTAATATTAGACCAATTGTCAAAGGTAGTGAATAGAAGACAGGGTTCAATTATTGTCATTTTTATCAACTTCTGTTCTGTCTTGTAAAAATAGGCGCTATTATCGAAGCCTCTCATACCTTAACTGAAGCATTCATTTCCAACAAGACCTTTTACGAAAGCACCAAACATATTGAGCCTACTAAACGAGAGCAATTCCTTTTCAATCTTTTCAAATCTGCCATCAATACAGCCTCTCTCCAAAGTAGAGATTTTGCCATTCAGGTAGATGGCTGTAAGGGCGTTCTTATCTGGTCAAACCAATCTCATTTATTCTCATGGTCTCAAACCATTGAATATTTCAAATACTATAGTAATCGACGTCGCTTGAGTTTTTTCTCACAGCTCTCAAACTTATTCATCAAATTGAACAGTGGTATTAGACAAAAAATGAAACCGCCCAACCGATCCACCGTTATTGTGATTGGTTTTATCGGTGTACTGCCACATGAGCAGCGCAACGGTGTTGGTACTGTCCTAATGGAGCACGTTTTGGAGATTGCAGATCAATCACATTATCCAGTCTATGTAGAGGCAAACAATACCGAAACGATTCGTTTTTTTAATAGTTTTGGGTTCAGAGAGATACAGCAAGAAGAATTAACACCACATGCAACCATGACTCCTATGTTGCGCCAACCTGTCATTAAGAATGATCCTATACCGCTTCGCATCCGTCCTGGTCGTAGAGATTCTGATAAATCTATTTAAATAGATTGTTCTTGTTGTTAAATTAATTCTTGCAATGTACTCCATAACCATAATAAATTATATATCCGGTTGCTACCAAATACTATCGTTTTCAACCTCTACCTGTCTCTCAATATTGTTTGTTTATGCTCTAAACAATATCGTTCTCTTATCATTAGAATACAATATAGTTGACACGTTCCAGAACTTTTTCTCTCGTTCGCTCGTTCCCACCCGCTCTGTTTTATATTTTTTTTTCTCACTATTTTTGTTCTTGATTTCATTTTAACAAATAAGGAAAACGTCAAGGTCCTTTTCATTCATTGTGATTGGTACATCTACACACACATAATCCACGAGAAAATGTAAAACAAAAAAAAAATTATATTATTTCGGAGTAGAATAAAACTCTAATTTTAATAACACTTTCTTTTTCTTTGCGCCTTTCTCTTTTTACAACAAATACATATAGTCGATTATGATATCTCCTTATCAAAAAAAAAGCATTTGATTTGTTTAAATGAACGTGCATGATACTAAATTTCTATGTCATACGTTTTGTTTTGGTTATTTCATTTGTTTTATAAATCAAGATAAAGGAATTCTCAGTCTTTGCTTATTTTTTTAGGTTAAACCCGTTACTACAGATCGCAAGTACTACTATTGCTAACGATAGTTATAATGTTACTACATCCGTTGTTAATTAAATTATATTGAGTTACGATGATTTATAACAAATGTACTCATTACATAAGGTATTATTATTTATAAAGAAGTTCACATCCGACGAAGTATTAAAAAATAATAAAAGCCACGTTAAATATAAATATTTACATTGAAAAGTAAAGTAATGATTTCTTAATAGAGGTAGTATATTTTTTTGAATGACAGTTTGTGCAATTCTGGAAAATCAAAAAAGAACCATTATTGGAGATCAGTCATGGTAAAATAAAATAGGAAAATGTTGCTATAAAACTATACAACGCATAAATAGCTCAAATAACGCAAATCGAATGCTTCAATAGTATCCTACATATTATACCATAGCCGTTTTTTTTTTCTTCTTAATAATCGATAATAATATATAGTTTATGTTTATATGCAGCCTACAATAGCAACTAAAAGGAAAGACATGCGGTAAAAAAGTTTAAATATCTCAATAAGCTTGATATGCGCAATTTATTTTATCTTTTTAATCGATCATTGAAAATTTAAAAATACAAAACAATAGCCTCTTTTTTGTTCTTTCACCTCGTGGAATTGAAAATATCAAGTTATTTACCATTGTTTATTTTTATGAAAAATATCTACTCAGAAGTTGTAACAGCTCGTTTATCATGCATAAGTATTATTAAACAGCATTCTTACCGCTTCATAGACGTTCTTTTTCAATGCAACATGTCATATTTTTCTCATTGTTTTTCTTGTCTTTATTTTTTTTTCTGACTCTCAAATAAATGTAACTCTTTTGTATTGCTTTATTGCTGAGCTATAAACTTTCCTATACACTGCTTATTTGTTTGTAAAACGGGACTATATATTCAACTTCGGAAATAGCTCTCGATTTATATCAAGATAATATTATATTGTTTTATCGATCATTACTAAGATTAAGAGTGTCAATTTATTTGAATATGTACATTGATCATGTTTACAAGTAAAGGAAGTCAAATAAAAGCAAGCCGGATAGAATATAGGGTGCATGGTAATGGCTCGTAATGTATTTAAGCTGAAGTATAATGATTTATATTTACCAGAACGTTAATAATGTCACCAAGAAGAGGTAAGCAAAGAGACATAGAAGCCAACAAATATATCATAAGGTAGACAGCAGGCATAGACCAGAAAAAAAATACACTTTTACATTTTAGCATTTTAGCATTTTAGCATTTTTACATTTTCGCACTTTAACACTTTGAATTTTTGATACTTTTACGCTTTTACACTTTGGTATTTTGGTATTTTGGTACTTCGAACAACAAAAAGATTACCAGATAAGAAAATATAATCAATTTACATTTTGATATCCAAACACACTTAAATAAAACACCTTTATTATAGTGCCCTGGTTTGACACTAAAATCCCAATCTCCCTTGACCCACTTTTTTCTCATCCACTTTTTCTCAATAATTATCCTCCCTTTTCTCATTAATTTGAATTTTTTTCTCATTTTCTTGAAAAAGACAGTACAGAAATGCTGTGCTTATATTTATCAACATTTACCAAAAAAAGGATTCGGCATTTTAAGGAGGAATTCTCTTCATTGACAATATAAATAAAAACACCAGTTGCCAATGTGCCCTCTCTCTCTTTCTTTCTTTCTTTCATCTTTTTTTTTTCTTTCTTTTAACCACTTTTGAATCTAATAATATGCCAAAATTACCACGTCTATTAAATGTAAACTATGAGGAGGACCACCCAAGTGAGCCCGTATTGACCGAATTGTAAATAGACAAAAGTTGGGTTTAAAGCAAGAGAGTTTTTCATTTACTATGGTTTATGGGAATAGTTCACCCAAAGACTCACTTCCACCATCAAATATGGATGAAATAAATGAGAGAAAAAAGTAAAAAAAAAAAAAAAATGAAATAAAATGAAATAACATCAATATTAAATCATTAACCTTTAAGACATAGACGTCTAGATGAAATGAATGATGCTTTTATCCAAAATATTCAAGAAGAGAACGGAAAGCTGGAAGAAAAACTACAAAAACTCAACAGTCTTGCCAAAGAAATCATAAAAGCATTATATATTGGAGACTAGAATATGTATAGTTTATTGATGGCTCTTCTTGGAATCATGCTCAAAACAAGTTGTGGATATTTGAATTAAAAAAAAAAAGTCAGGATAAATAGCG
>VCJM01000313.1:2961-15248 GCA_024139495.1 Backusella sp. ASU-2019c | reverse complement strand
CATTATCAACAAGTTCTAACGATACTAAACAGCACTTTACCTTGTAAAATATTAATTATTCAATAATTTCCTTGCATTTTTTTTTAAAAAAAAATATGCATTTTGCATGGAGTACTTTAATTTGGAACTTGAAATCCTGCCATTCACAAATTAAGACAAGATAAAAAGCACTTATTATTTTAATTTTTTTTTATTTTGATTGAATAAAACCATGTGCCCCTTATTAAGATCTTGATGTTTATTATTTTTCTTATCAAAACTTAACCTTAAAAAAAAGTGTGGGGAACTGGAAGAGAAAGAGAGTTAGAGAAATAGGAGTAAGAAAAATAAAAGAAAATGGTGTGTTATCTGATTGAAAATCGGGAAAAAGATTTTTACAAAATATTGATTATGCGGAGTGTCATATGTTGCATGATCGTGCACACACTTACTTTTGTATACTTGTAATTAAATGACCCTTTAAATAATAAATAAATGATGTTCTTGTTGGTTTCTTTATAGAAAAGGGAAAACGATCATTTGTAAATAACATCCAAGCTTATTGTCCAATGGTGAAGCCAGGGAATAGGAAGGAGTTCGTAATTGGATTTAAAAATCATTGGTTCGTGGTCACAGTGAATAATACTTTGTACAATCAACGACGTAGAAACACCGCGCATACTTTTTTTTTTCTTTTCTTTTTTTTTTTAAAAGATGACCACATATACCCAGCTCATGTGTTCAAAAATGGAGCAGGGTTCTTTTAATAATATGTTTTTGATTTATATAAGGTATATTTATTTTATAGCCAAGTGTATTATATAATACTTATGTAATAGATTATTAAAACGCTTAAAGTTAACTTGTAAATCTATACCACAAAGCAGCAGCGGAGAAATAAAGATGCTCGCCTATGAGATTGACCCATGAAAAAAAACAGATATGTTTGTTTACAATGATACATTCGGCGGTCCCAGAATGTTATTTTTTCTTTAGATCTGATAGGCTTCTTGTGATACTTTTGTGTAATAGCCAATAGCGGAATACCATTCAGAAAAGAAAGATACAAGATAATCTTAAAATCAATTAAATTACAAAAAGGATGGAATAGAATAATAAAATGTATTCAAAAGAGTATCATATAGCAAACAATTATTTATTTAATATGCACGAGATTAAAAAAGATCTGATAAAATAAGGAGTCATTGCACTCCTCTCTTTCTCTTCCCCACTCCTCCCGAGTACCGTTTCTCATCTGAGTTTTATTAGCATCGGAATCAGATAACTTTTTTTTCTTCTTTAATGATGATTGTGTAATTTATTTTATTTAGCACCTTTCTCCATCTGATAATTCGCTCTCTCTTTTTTCCTTTTTCTTTCTTTTTTATTGCTCTCTTTTTTCATATTACTTATTTATTATTAATTATTCTCAATATTCATTATTCACTGCTCAATATTTAATATTCAACAATCAATACTTGAAATAAATGCCACCAAACTTACCTGATCTTTTGGATGGTAAACCTCTTACAGGAGTGCTTCCAATTGAGAAGCAGCCTCCTTCAGAAAACCTTTTACCTTTACATAGCCAGCCTTTGCTCGACATTGAGTCTTGTATAGATGATCCTTCATTAGCACCATTAGGAACTCATGTCACCACACTTAAAAAGAAGAGACACTTTGGAGAAAAAGCCAGAATGAAAAACGAAGGACAAGTACAGATTCGAAAAGGCAGAGCAAGACCAGACTTATCAACCGTTGGCACCTTGATGCTTAGAAGAAGAAATTTGGATGCTGAGCAACTCGCAAAAGAATTAGAAATATTATTTATTACACCGCTCACACCTTTTTTGAAATTACGATCAGATTACAGAGACCTCGTTGAATTGGATTTATCTCGAAACAACCTAACCAAACTTCCTAACCAAATCACACGACTTGCCAATTTACAAAGCATCAACCTATCTGCAAACCAATTCAGTTTAATACCAACTGAGATCTATTCGCTAAAGTTTTTGCATATATTGAATTTATCACAAAATATACTTGAAATCATACCTGACGAGATGCCTAAAAACTTGCCAAATCTGGAGATTTTGCGATTGGCTGCCAATAAAATACACACCTTGCCTAGCCGAATGGATACATGGATTCACATGCGCCAACTACAGCTTGGTTCCGTATTTGGTGGTAATCGGCTGGCCCGTTTACCAGATAACATTGCAGATATGCCAGCATTGGAGGAACTCGATGTCTCACACAACATGCTACGTGCTTTACCCCCACATCTCGGAAATAAGACGCTTTTAATACTAAATGCATCTAGTAACCAGATTGATTTCATCCCAAAGGCAATCACGCGCTGTAGTAAACTAAAGCAGTTGAATGTATCCAAAAATCACCTCACCACATTACCTGCTGACCTCGTTGGTCTGCGGCAGCTCGAATTACTGGACATTAGTGAAAATCTATTGTGTATCATGCCTGCAGAAATTTTGGAACGTATGCAATTTACCACTTTACTGATTACGGGTAATCCTCTTACTCGTCCTGGTAACTGTGATCAGCAGCAGTCAAGCCAGAATGCATATGCAAAAATCTTGAGACAGATGACGCAAAGAGGTATCGCTCGCTCGTCTCCAGTCACTTCACCTTTACCAGTAAAGAAGCAAGCCGATGTTTGTGGTCCTAATGGTATGGGATGTCTTTCTGTTTCTGATTCCTATTTTGCACCTGTCCCTACTGCATCTTTCTCGTCATGTACAGAGATCCCCTCTTCTGGTCCTGATTTTCCCTCCACCGATTCCACCTCATATTCTTCATCTTATTCCTCAACATCCTCCGCATCCTCGGCATTTTCTGCATATTCATCATCCACCATTGCATCCGACTCTTCAACAGTAGAGCCTATAAATACCAAATCTTTACATCCAACAACCACTTTTAATATCGAAGACGAAGACGCTACCATTGATCGTGAACTTTCGTATCATGCACAGCAGTTAAATATTGACGGGTCAAGACCTAGTACACCTACCATTTTATCCGAAAACCGCTTAACTGGTACAGCAAAATCACCATTATCACCTAGCCGTCAAAGTAGCGAGTCTTACATTGTTGATAATGTTGATTCTATACCACCCACCGCACGACTTTTCCATTCACTGTGTGAGATTGCAACACGCACGTTATTAAAGTCCAATATCGAGATACCCAAAAACTATTTACCCTTGCATTTGGAACAGGATGTTCTTAGTGGGAAAAAGTGTCGTTCCTGTGCGCAGTGCCAGGGACCTTTTGTCAATGAATGGGTTACCTCTGTACAGATCAAGTCATCTGGTAGTCATCCTGGTGTCGTCAGACGAGTGCGCTTTTGTTCTACAGAGTGTTGGAAAGAATGCTTGTCATTGGATGGAAATGGAAAAACAGAGGTCAGCTTACATAAAGTGACTTCAAGCTGATTACCCTCTTTTCTTTTATTATTTTCTTGTAAATTTCTTTTTACTTGCTTTAATTTGTTGATTTCCCCCTCCCCTCACTCTTTTCTTTAAATATTTATTTTAATACCATGACATGTTTCTATATATTTATTACATTAATAAAGTTTTATATACATATATAAATACATGATGATGATAAGATATTATGGATTATGTAGTATGCAAAAGAGGGAGAGGGTATATATATATATCAGCCAAGATGAATCAGTTCATCCATCTTCGAATTCTTCTTCCACCTTGTCCTGAAGCTTCTTTATACATGACTTTTTAACATCCAATAGTTCATTCAAGCTATGCTGATATTGAGTGTAGATATTTGGAAAAGAGTTTAAATCAGTCGAGTTGAACAGGGATGATATGTCTTGTTCGAGCCTCTTAGACTTGTCTAGAAAACTTTCAAACGTAACGATCTGCTTGTTGTGTAAATGAGAGAAATTCCGAATATATGACCGAGTGATGCGATTTTTTGTTTCATCTTTTTCCTCCATGTTTTGGACTACTGTGCTTTTTTCTTCTACTACTTGCACTTCTATGACTTCCTCATCTCCTACTTCCTCTTCTACTACTTCCTTTTCTCCTATTGGTTTATCCTCTATCATGTCTTTTCTTTGATCGTTTACATTCATCATTGGTGTATCCGTTATTGGTGTAGCTGACATGGTCAAATCAACGCCATCATTGGTGGCGATTTGTTTTGAGGTATTTTCAAGCGGAATAGAAGTAGCGATACTATTACTGTCATGACATATAAAATCTACCATCATTTCTTCCTTGAGTTCCTTTAGTCTAAAGATGAAGCTGTACATTAGTCTGTGATTACAATGATGACGGAAACGGGTGTTGTACCTGTCAGCATAGCGTAATGTATTCAATGTATGCTCACTATTTGATAGGTTTGGTGAAACTGTGGCAATCATACAAGTCATTGAATTCCCAATAAAAGAATCACGAAGCACCAAGGTCAATTTACTTGTTCTAAACGGAGGAAATTTGCTGTCCTGTGTCAATGCGCGTATACATTCTTTCAAGGCCAATAGACTTTTATTAATCTCTGCGCCTTCCATCATCCTTGTCTTTTTCGAATTGTAGCCTCTATCCGATGCCCGCTCGCTACCAGCCAAATCAATAAAATTCAACTTTCCAAACACTTGCTTGTTCTCAAAAAGAGACAGATTGAGAATGGCATGAGATCGTGATGAAGTTTCATTGGCGCTTGTTTTTCCGGTTGTTCGTTCCTGATTTCCAAAGCAAAGAATTTGCATCATTTCGTCATACGATAAAGCAGGAAACTGTTTTAGATTTGCAATAACAATGTTTCCTTTACCGTCGTCTCGAGGTGTCAGTTTATTCCGATTGTTTAGTAAATCGTAAAGCTGGGATTGGTATATTTCGTAGTAACTGACATAAACACGAAGATGGCTGTTTTGTTTGAGACGCTCAAAGATGTCCTTGGCTGCCATTGTATATAGCCCATGTTTAGGGTTTAGCATGGTGTAAGTCTTTCCAGATCCTGTTTGGCCACTTTTATATTGCTAAAATAAGAACATTGTTTGTTTCACCATTATAAAGTATATATACACTTACTATGCAAAGATGGTAGATTTGCCACCATTTAACATGTATTCCACTAAAGGATAGGCTGTTTGCTTATATATCTATACAGTAAATAGCATATTAATATTACATTTAGGCCATACTGTGTTGGTCTTACATCTTCATTTGAATGATCATCATTAAACACACCGTCAAAATGAAAGGAATGGTCATCAGCATAAGATGAGAGATCAAACTTTAATCTATCCAATTAAAAGTAAGATACATGTTCTTTTTGTTATTGTTGTTGTTATTAACCTTGGCGCATGAATATGAACACTTTTATGTTCCACACTAACAATGTCTTGTTCCTTTCTTTTTATTTCACCACCATTTAACGGTCGTTTTCTTATAAAAACCTGGATTTTATTCACTTTTCTTTTTCTCTTTTTTGCTATTTCAGACTGGCTTGATGAAAGCGGTCGCTTTTCTGCTGCTGTTATATTGGGTGAACTTTTGCAGCGTCGTATTTTTGGTGTAGCTGCAAGCCCAAGTGTCGAGAACCGACTAATCATCTCTATGCGATTGGGTGTATACACTTTATTTTATTGTTAGAAAGTAAAGGTCTTCATTCGTTGAAATATTGATCTGTAATTGTTACCCATTGGACTTTTCTGATTTCTCCGTGGCGATCTCAACGGACTTAACGTCGACATTGTCCTTCTTTTTTTGTTTATCAAAAGAAAAAATAAAGGAGAAAGAAGAAAAAAAAAAAAAGTCTTGAGCCAGCAGATTGAGTTTTAATATGGTGCAAAAATGCTAATTTTATTACTTTGTTTGCACAAATAAAAATGTGATCAATATTGAATAACGCTTATTTCTGTTCATTTGGAGTCAATTCATTCACTTGTGTTTCCAACTTTTTGATACGTTCCTCAAGCTTTTCAATCAGTTCCTTTGTGGATTGATCTTGGGATGATTTGCCGACGCTCTTGAATTGCTTCAACTTTCTATTCAACCAAGCATGATCATCATGCGAGTACATCCAGCGGGTGTTTGCTACCGAATTACCAGCCTCGCTTACTTCTAATCGAGCAAGTGCTTCAACAGCTCCTGTTCGCACATACTGTGTGGGATCACGCACCAAGGTCGCTATAATATAGTGTGTTAGATGACTATCAACTCCATTTTACTATACATGTTTTCTTTTGACTTACAAATCTCTTCAATGGCCTTCTTCTTCAAAAGATCACTCTGCCAGGTAGCCGAATAGGCGAGTCCATCAATAGCATGAGATCTTGCTCGGATAGGCTCAATGTTAAGCCCAATACGACCCAGTAAATAATTGAACCCTTCTTCACTTCGATGATAACCCAAGGCCTTTAATGCACCAGCACGAACAAGCGCATGCTGTCCAATCTTTGAATCATCCTTTGCAGTTGCAAGCAAGTAATCAAGATCATCTGGATTGCGTTGCTTTGCCAATGAAACAAGTGCTCGTGCTTGGGCGCTTTTTTTTTTAAAAAATAAATAAATAGGGGGAGAAAAGTTAATATTAGACTCCCTAATGATAACTAACAGGGTACTAACCGATAAGGAAGATCGCTTCTTGACAACAATGACTTTAGTGAAGTTCGAAGACGATCATCACGGATACCGCAAGAATCAACAATTTGGAAAATAGCATGTGGGTGCTTCTCATTATCAAGAACCTCTGCAAGAATATCGATACTAAGAACGCTGTTTAAAGAAGCAAGTGCCTTGGCAGCTGTAACAGAAGAAGGTTAATCTTTAAAACTAAAAATAGCATCTTTCTTTCTTTTTTTTCTTCTTCAATTTACCATGTACTCTCACACCATAAAATGGTTCATTTGCCAGACCCTCACGAACAGCCTTGAGTGTAGGGCGAGAACCATCCTTGATCAATTCAGAATAAGCCCAGATACGGTTAACAATATCTTTACCATTTTTGGCAACCTCGATCAAAATTTGTCGATCCACCGATAAATCAAGGGTATAAAGAGGTACTTTGCCCTCGGGATCAACACGAACGCTTACAGGTTTGCTTCCTTTTTCAAGGGGAATGAATGCACTAACACTTGATTCACGATCAAATGTAATTGTGGTATTGTGAACCTGATTTTTATCATCAACGACCTCAATGTCCAAATCAAAAGCAAAGAGTGGGATTTCCTTTTCGGCGTCGACCTGAGTTTGTGTCATACTAATCTTAACCCTGTCATCCTTGAATTCATACTGACCCTTGACCTGTGGATATCCCTTTGAATAAATAAACTCATCAAAGAATCGAGTGAGATTGAGTCCAGAGGATTCCTCAAGCGCTGTTTGGAAATCAGTTGTTTGAACGGTTTTGCCTGAAAATCTCTCAACATAAGTTTGGACACCAGTCCAGAATGCGGCCTCACCAAGAATTTGACGAAGCATATGAATACGGCATGCTCCTCCAGGATAGGTATGTCTATCAAACATGTTCCAGGATGAATCGTATTTACGCGTCACAATGGGTCGCATATAGCTTTTACATTCGCTATGGTAAGCTTTACCGTTTTCAAACATTTCCAGACGGTATTCATCTTGGGATACCTGATCTTCAAGCCAACCTATATAGTGCACCAACTCTTGCTTAGATTTATACATCATACACCTGTGGGCAATATTACTTACATGCTTGCATATATGTTGCCCAACTTTCCTTTAACCATGCATGTTCAAAATGACGAATGACCAAAAGATCACCAAAATAAGTATGGGCTATTACAAAAAAGGAAATTAGTTCCAAATTGTATATGTCTATTTTTTTTTTTGTCTGGTTCTACTTTACCCATTTCATGAATATTCACTTCATCAGTTATCATCTTAAATTCAAGGGCATTTACTTCGTCTTGAACAAAGATATCAATCCAGGTAACCAATGAAATATTTTCCATTGCTCCGCGAATAGGTGGCAAAGCAATCTGATAATACTTTGTCCAGGGAACTTTATGTACATGCATCAGTCATTTCTTCTTTTTTATTTTATTTTTTAAAAATAAAAAAAAAACTTACATTTTACACCGACTTTCTTTTGAAGCCATGAAATCATCTTTGGAGTTGCATCAAAAGCTCTCTTGAGATCATCAGGATTAAATCCTTTAGCCGTATAATACTAAAAATCATATTTTAGTTTCATAACGAACCATCCATGTACTCTCTTTCTATTTTACCTTGATTGGAATACCATCGACTGACGTGTCATCAACACTAATAAGATCACCAACTGCAAAACAAATCAAATAGGATGGACTTTTGTATAACAAGTTAGAAAATCAGACTAGATGTCTATACAGTTTGCTTTTTTTTTCTTACCATAAATACGTAAGCTCCCACTCAGTAGTCTTTAATCCATTTTCAACCTTTTCATTTGTCAAGGTACCATTTGCGAGTGAGGTGTATTGCTCAGGTGCAGTGATTTTCCATTTCAAAGAGGTACGCACAGTGGGAAAATCCACGGTTGGTAACCAATAACGGGCTCTACAATTAAGTTTAACATCCACCATCAACATAAAAAAGAATAATATTTACTTTTCTGTTTCATGATCGGTAATACAATACTGACTCTCGATACCATAGATAGCATCAGGTTTTTGAAAGTAGAGACCAGCAATAGGATCAATCACCTTGTAATCAATCGTAACCTTACGTTCTTCATTGATTGTAAATGGTGTTGCCCATTCCAAAAAAATATGATGTCCATCATATCTAAAATCACTGCCAGTCACCTTTAAATCCTCAAATGATTCACCGTTCAATGTTATCGTGGAGAGGTCTTTGGTATTTGTAACAAGTGCTTTTCCGGTGTGCTTAAAGGTAATTGTGACTTGGCCATCAAAGGATTTGCTTACAAGGTCTGCAAAAGTCAAATTGATATCTATAATAAAAAAAGAAAATAAGTATTCGTCTATTGTGTATCTAAAGAAAAAAAAACGAACCCAGATGGATTGGCTCAATCACTTTGCTGGGTGCATACTGATTGACTGCATTAGAAGAACAAAAGTCGGCTCCTAGAGCCTTTGAAGAACAGCAATAATGAGGCATTAGGAAAAGAGTGATGTGTTTTTGTTTTTTTCTTTTGAAACCCGTTTTTTATATCAAAAAAGATTGTGTCACGATTCAGGAAAAGAAACCTCAGCTCCAGTTGGTACAACTCCAAGTCGTGTTTTCTTTTCTCTCACATAAATTCAGCAAATGATCAAAACAAAAAAGCTTTGCAAAGAAAAATAATAATAATAAACGTGATTGTTCGTTTTCATGTCCATTAATGAATACGTATACCTTTGTTTAATAGCAATTAAATGATCCTTATCGGTTAAAATAGAGTTCTTCTAAAAAAAAAAAATACACGCGTCATCAGTTTGTTGTTTGTTGTACTGATATGACTTTCTAAAACATTTTAGTCCGCGCTTCTGCATTTGGCGGTTTTTATCATATATATTCCTCTCGTAATGGATACTCGCAAATGTAACCTGTGTTTCTTTTTTGCTGAGAACAATAAATGATTATTATTAACCAAAGGTGCTGTGTCATGCACCAGTTATTTAACGGTGTAACCCAGCAAAACTAAATTACTTGGGTAGAACAAATATGGTAATTTTTGATTTTTACAGATTTTTTTTTTTTGAGCTGCTTTCAAATGTAAATGAGTCACTCTGATCGAATGATACTTTTTGGGGTTAGTCAATTAAAAATGGAGTGATTATGTGAGCATATAATGTAAATACACATTGATAATTCAGTAAAGATATATCTACTCAAATCATTATTTTGTAACTCGATGGTCATGACACAACCAATCCCAGCATAAACTTTAAAGAACAGGGCACTTTATACAGTAGCCGCTCGATATAAGGGCGTTCGATATAAAGATAATCTCTAAATAAGGGTGGGTTTCTGGGGGAGAGATCAGCGTTTTAAGCCCTAATATCAATTTGATGTTAGGGTATATTCGATATAAGGGTGAATTTCCCAGGAATTTCGGTCACCCTTAAATCGAACGACTACTGTAGTAGAGATTAGAGACGCTTGATTTATCTTTTTGTTTTTTTTGCCAAGTTTATTTGATAAAAGTTGTATACTTTAGCCTATTAAGCTACCACTATAATCGTAAGAACAAATTCTCTACTTTAACTTCAAATTGACCGTCTCTAATTTTAAATGTTTTGATGAACCCATTAAATGCGCCTTTGCGCCATTAATTAATGATTATAGAGGAGCACAATGTACCACCAAGTCAAAACATGTCAAGTTAATTTAGTATGATCTTCCTCCTTGAGCTCCCTTGTCCCGTCTTGGTCATAACCACTTTCTATAGACCTTTACTTCTTAAAGTAAAGGGTACTGTTACCCTATGATTGTTAAACCAACTTGGTCTTAGCATACAGGTAGCATGTAAGTTTAATGTGTTATCTAAAATAGATTAAGGAAAGGGCATATATTCTATAAAAAAAAAAAAGCAATATAAACGTCCCCTTTAGGACCTTAGCTCTTAGAAGTACTATATTCTAATCATTCTATAGATACACTGTTAAGGTAGAAGGGCACTTTTTCAAGGTGGTAATATACTATAATATGCATCTTTGTAATATAACTAAATAATAAAAAACCTACAGAACGGAAAATCGGTTATATGCTCGCTTCTGGTTGTCCCGAAAAGCTGTTTTGATTACACAAAACAAGATGGAATAAAGCAAAAGGAGAATGAGATTATTTCTCCATATGAATAAAGTATAATTGTCTATTGCTAGCAAACAGAAACTGGGAACGACAGAAACTCGGGTTCAATAAATATTAACAAAGCATTGGTTAAAAAGGTAATGGCAGCTATAAAACAAGTAAAAAGTTATGTTATCAAAAAAAAAAAAATTGCTCCTATTTTAAATGGGTTGTCATTGATTTGGAAATGAAAAAACAGTCCTAATCGAGATTGACATGCATTCGATCGAACGAAAACTGCAGAAATGATAGGTCTTTTTTCATCTCGATATTTTAGTACAGCTTTTCATGTCAATGCGCCAACAAGAAAAAAAAAACAGAGAAAGGAAAGAAAAACGTGCTTGTACACGTCAAACACATTGAGCCTTTCTATTAGAGACGGCGTAAGCCGTATAAAGATGATTGAAAATGGATACATTTAGTGTCATTTTCTCCCGGTTTTTTATAAACGATTGCTTTAAAGAAACTTGGAAAACGTCCCCCGAGCAATTGGTACTTTTTTTTTTTTTTTAATTATCAAAAGAAGAAATATTTTTTGTTTTATAGTTGAAATATGTACCTATTCAATAAAGAAGATCTACAGCCAGGAGAATTGTAATCATTTATTATAAATTAATAAATGAAATATACATTTATACTTTTTGAAAACTATTTATAAAATATGCTTTAAATATTTACTACATATTTATATATGAAATGTTTAAAAAAAGAAAAAGGCACCCTGCGATAGTAATATGATAGAAATTGGAATAGTTAATTGTCCTTACTTTGTTTAAAAGTGTAATTATGACTGCGTCATACTAAAACGAAAATTAAATGATAATAGAACAAAACAAGTTAAAATTCATCATGGATTCTTTTTTTTTAATAGAAAAAAATATGCATGACACATGAATAAGAATAAATCAAATGAAATACCCTTCTCAGTTGAACTAAAATCTTAAAAATGAATAGCTCTTTTAAGATGCCATTTTTGAATCATTGGTATATATTAACTTTTTTTATCTTAAAAAACGCTAAAACGACCCTTACAGCCTTTTTCAGGCAAAGGGCCGAGAGGGGAAGAGAGGGGGATTCTTATTTTTGACTTTTCAGTAACAGGGTCAAAACCCCATTTTTTTTTCGATCGATGACGACAAATGTACAAAGTCATTCCTAAAGGACTCCTGATCTGTAAAAATGATTGGCTAGCTTTTAAACAGACAATAATTTAAAGCTAAACTCCTTGTCATAAAGTGGATTGGGAGAAAATTTATAATCATTTTCTTTCAAAATAATAACAGAAAAAAGGCAATTTTAAAAAATTGTTTGATTTGTTCTTATAATGAATCGCTTATTGAATCTGTGCATGGCAAGTTATATACAAAGTAGTATGATAAAAATAATGAAGGTGAATGCAACAGTGATATTTTGTGTATTAGAAACCCCTTATGTTGTGTTACAGGCAACAGTTGACAAGTGTAGTTGACAAAAATATAAAAGAATAATATGTGGATGAAAAGAAAA
>VCJM01000309.1:6744-24760 GCA_024139495.1 Backusella sp. ASU-2019c | reverse complement strand
GTCAAGCTTATGTATAAGACTTGTACATACAACAATGCAAATATAAAGACATCTTCACAACATTGACCATGTTTTCTTTATGTATTGAAATAATAGGTCTGTATCCCATGTCATGAATTGTTCAGGTTTGAGTATAAAGATTTCGGTCTTGCGTTTAGCTTCAAACAATTATTTCTTCAATCAATGACTGTCCTGTTATTGGTGGTTGCTTCGGGTGGAATATTTTCCATACTGATACTATGCTGGATCTGATAACTTTCAAGCTTTGAGCTGATAATTTCCGGTATTCCATCAAGAACCGAAAGGGGTTGTCTCGACTATACTCGACACAATTTATTGGCGTTGTTTGTATCTCACACCACGATTTCCATTTTCTTCAACTGGAGTTGTAATTGTTAATTGTTGCCGTCCGATGTCTGTGTGATAAAAAATCAATATCATCTTGTATTGGACCATTGCATTTCTTTTTGTTGCTTATAAGTTCCATACTATTATTTTCCACCTGTTTATCTTGAATGTTATTGGCGGTTATACTTGCTTCATCCTGTGTATCATCGGAAAGCAATATTGTGTCTCCCACAACGGTGTAATTCAGGTCGCTTGTTGAATTCTTTGCTCCTTGAGTTTTTGAACCACTTACGGTATTAATTCAAATGGTGGAAACAGATACACCCCCTTTTTTGTTCTTTGTTGTTGAATGCATCCAAAGCTGCTGCTTCCGGATCCGATCGGTAACTCCAAAATACTGGCAGTTGGTGATTCGTTCTCGAGGCAAAAGCGTCTACTGTCATCTGTCCCCAAATCTGTTGAAGTCGCTTGAATATCCTTGTTGAGATGGTCATTTCGTACAGTGGTTTCTGTACTTGTCGACTCAATTGATCCGTGTCGGTATTTTCCTTCCCTGGTATATGTTGGTAATCCACTGTTAGGTTGTATTTGTTGCAAATCTCTTGTATTTGCACGGCCAGGTCTTGCAGAATTGGTGATGATGTGCCTCCTGACTTGGTTACCAATTTTAGCGCTGTGATGTTGTCTTTATAGATTTTTAAATGAGATATTCTGTATTTTGTTGTGTGTAGCTGTAGTGTAAATAATATCATATCGATTATCCATATACTTTTGAATATGAGCATATACTGACCTGGATGTATATCCACACATAAACTATGCGAAAATAATTTAAAGATCTTTATTTGATACCAATTTCATTAGTACTAGTATTGGATATCTCAAAGCAAGTCATCATCCAAATACTATGATAAAAAGGAAGGGGTTTTTCTTGGGAAAACCCCTCTTTTTTTTCAGTGATTAATATTAACTTGTTTGTTCAGACATCCATAAATAACATAGTTTGTACAAGAATTCTATATCCAAGTGACAAGATATTAAGCCAACATGCCGATAGCACATTATTTCATTTCCAATAAATCTTTTTCCATACAACTCCAAACACACACTTAATCGCCTTTTATACGCACATAAAACCCATCCACTGTAATGATCACGTGGCTGCAGCATAATTCAAGATGGGTTGAGGTATTGAAACTGGCGCGTGTTTTCTTTCTTGCTTTCTTTTTATTATTCACAAGTGTACAGTCATGTTTCGCTTTGATTCCTTCAATAAAAAAGCAGATGACGACGATGCAAAGAGCTTTCTAAAGAGGTTTGCTGGTACTGAGGGACGTAAAAAAACAATCAACACCTCTTCGTTTTCAATACCCATGCCCACAAACTCGTGGGGCATGCTTGCACTTAGTCGCTTACAAGAGGATTCAAGCTTGGACGACATTGTGGAGCTTTTATTAAATAAAGAAAAGGTGAAATATGCAGTGAATAGAGAGTATGTCATATATACTCAAAGTGTTGTTTTAGGCTACGCTACTTTTACCAGTGTCGATTCCTTCGTTATCGTCTGCAATGGTAGATCGAGAGTTTATAATGGATCATGTTGTTGTATACAACTCTAGCAGCACCAACCAAGTGATTACGCTTGGTGGAGTTAGAGGCATCTTTCAAAGGTAAAAGAAAAAGAGGTTCTGTTTATTTATATATATTTTATTTACAATAGTTTGTTATCAATTAGAGATCAACTGATTGCACTAGGTTTTTTACCATCGGAAAATGAAATATCCGCATTAATGACAGACGCAAATAAAAAGTAAGAAGATTGTTATATACATGGATACTCCAGCTAAGTGACATGGGAATAGATCGCTATTTGATGTATTCAGCTTGGATCCATCGTCCGTCACACCCGATCACCCCAAGTACAACATCTTGGCAAGTCATGTTCAATTGCCATTGCGTGAATCCAGCGTTATCAATGTCATGCTGATACAAAAACCTATATCAAAAAAGGAAGTCATGGAGTGGTTGGATGCACGCTCAAAGAACCTCGAGTTTACGGAGCATTCATTGGATGATCCATTGCATGCAAAAGTAGAAGAGTAACGCTATTTATTAGTTGATCTGGATCTATCATCAGTACTCACTTATTATTTTCATTAGATTCATCAAGGCTATGCGTAAGAATCAGCCACGTTCATTGGATCAAACAGGAAGCAAGGTAGTCGAGTTTATTGATTCAATGCGAGACTTGATGGAGAAAGTCGAGGATCAAGAAGAGAGATTGGACAGAATGGAAACATACATTTGCAGTCAGTTGTATGATAGGTAATAAACAATACTATATTGTATATTATCCAATAGTAATCATACCAAAGCTTCTTTACCAATCCCGATGGCGATGAAGCCATGCAGGACGAGGCACTCGAGTCACGCATTGCAGCACTCAATTTGTTGGATCTGAACCTTCATCACTTGGGCGTCACGCTCACGGATCAAAACGACAGTGAGAGCATCAATGGCACTGTCAAGGAGGCCGGCACACAGCTGCAGCAATTGAATTCGATTATGGGTGCAAAGGACAAACTGGATGCCATTGTAAAGACACACGAGATCATTGTTGGTAACTTGTTGTTGTACATCCATCAACTCGCCTTATTGATACATCGTCAAAATAATAGGTGCCATTGAGGCCATGTCTGAAAACAAAAACTCGTTGGATAGTGAAGCAGAGGTTGTTCAGGAAATGAAGCAGGCCATGTCCACAGTCGATACACTGACTGCGAGTGCAGATGTGCTGCTTCCGCTACTGATATTTACCATTGTCAAGTCAAATCCTACCAACTTTTTATCCAATCTAAAGTTTATACAAAGATACCGGCGTCATATCACAGGCCAAGAGAGCTATTGTCTTACGAACATGGTAGGGTATATACATATATTCATAGAATACAATTATAATAATACTTCATATCACCCACTTTAGATGGCGGCCGTTTCCTTTCTAGAAATGACCAATCTAGTGGGCTTGGGCTTATCCGCAGACCGAGTATTTAGGTACTCTTAGTATTAGTACATCATTGGATTGGACTAACATGATATTATCGCCAGTCATATTACAGATCTCAATGCTACAAAAGTAACCACACCACCCAACAATAATAACAATAACAATAATGGGCTCAAGCTTGTATCCGATGTCATGGACAGTTCATATCGTGTGTTTGATGGCATTGGTAAATTGTGGCAGCGTGGCGGAAAGGATGACGATAAACTATCCATGTTTGAAGAAGTCAAGAACCAAGTAAAGGATCGCGTCAAAAAGGCCAATGATGTTCCTGCAAAGGACCATTCCAGTGAACTCAAGGACATTGCCAGCACAAGTACACATCGAGAATGGGATAGCGTATTGCCTAGTTTTATGGATAGAGTAAGTGACGTTGATTGTTATCATTGTTATTATTGTGACTAAATCATCTTTTCTCGTAAGTCTAAAAAAGGGGAAGGGCCCATGCAAAAGTTTCTTCAAGTCAAGTCTGTGGACGACTTGAAGATTGGCGATGTAAAAGAACTATTGGCTGATTACAAGCGACTTGCTGCTATTATGAAGCAAGCAGGCCTGGCTTAAACTGGAATTAGATCACACTTGTCATTTTACCCATCTTATTAAAACATATTAAAACATATAACAATGATAATAATAACATCATTGCTTATTTATTTCATTGATTATCAAATCATTTTCAATTACAATCCTCCTCTTTTCCTCTGCTCTTCTGCCATCTTTTTAAACATGGCCATTGTTGCGTCTTCCTTTGCCTTGTAAGCATCCATCTTGCTTAAAATGGGCGCCAGCTTTTGTTCACGCTTCTCTGCCATTCTATTTTCCCTTTTTTCTTGGTACTTTCGTTCTTGAGCCAGTCTATTGCATTTATATTTATAAATAAATACAGTAATTACAGATATACAACTTGTTACCTGGCTTGGAAATCATCGCCACCCATCAAGTCAGCCTCACTCAATTCAACATCAGGGCTCTTTTCGCGTTTGTGATATGCGTTCAATGCTCGCTTTTTGGCAAGTGCAGCTTCACGGCCAGTTTCACGAGGCGCCACTTCGTCCAACATGGCCTCTCGCCGATCTTTTGATCTCCTTGCCTCGTATTTTCTACCCGCTCTCTCACGTTCCTGCGCCTCTTCCTTGTCTACGATGAATAAATGATAACGATTCAGTCTCTCTTTCCTGATGTTTTGGGTTTTATTCTTTACCAAACGTATTTGTTGGCATTGAGGGACCCACGTTACGCCGTCTACCAGCAGACACCTTGTCGTCACCACGGCTCTGGTTTGTCATACTATCGACATTATCACGCACACTATCCAATTCAAACTGGTTTAATTTCTTTGCAAACGACCACTTGTATCGAGTTGTATCCGAAGACCCAAGTTGTGCTGACGACATGCCTTTGTAAAACTTGTCTACATGTGTGTTTATAAGCCTCTTTAATAAATAACGTGTGTCATGTCAGCAGTCCAGTCCCATTTACCAGCTAGCTGATTGTCGTTCCATTTCTTTACAAACTTTTTAAAGTAGCGTCGCGATTCTTTAGAGCTCAACTCGTCGATATATTTATGCTTTGCTTGTTTTAGCCACAGGCGGAATTCGTTTGCCTTTTCATAATAATCCTCTTCTGAAATGGCTTGTTTATTTATTATTATTAAATGTATAGGTTTATAGCAGTATTGACTTACAAGGCACATCTTTTGCGCGTTTACCACGCTGTGTATCCTCTTCTGGGTCGTGTCGACTATGCTTTCCCATTTTTATTGAAATAGAAAGAAAGAAGAGAAAAGAAAAGAAAAAAAAAGAAAAAAAAAGAACGAATAAATAAATGACGACATTCTTATTGCAAAAATCTTTGCTTGATAGTTTTTGCAATGACTTGGTTGGCGTTGGCAATTGGTGTGGAGAGCAAACCAGTCAAATTCATTAGAGCCTTGCTTAAACTAGTGTTTGATAAAATCTGCATTTCATCTCCATCGAATAACTCCAAAATCTTATCCACATGTTTTTTGTTGTGTTCAAGCTTTAACAACTTTTTAACGCTGAGCACCTTCTTTTTGCTGATTTTGGGATTTTCCGGATGTTTCAACACTTCCATGGCAATCGTTTTGAACAGTCCGGAAATCGTTTTCGGGTCAGATACGTCCCCTCTATCGACATTGCAGAGCGTAAATGTAGTATACGGATAGTAGATATGGCTCCGTAGCATTGGGTTGTTATATCTTGCCAAATATCAAGTCGATGCACTGTTGAACTTTGAGCTCAGCTGTCGAAATTGATATACGATGTTTGACACCTCTAACGACTTTTTTTTTTAGCTCTACAATGTCATCGGCCTTCTTCACTACCTCCTCATCTAAAAACACTCTGGCTTTTCCTGCTTCATTGTTGCCAACGGCGAATGAGGTTATTTTCGCCCCAGCGCTTGGTGGGCGTACGCAGTCGATCCGGAGAGTGGGTGTCATTAATGCATTCATGGGCCCCATATCTGCTTTAACCGTTCCAATTATACCTTTGGAAATAAGAAACGAGCACCCAATCCTCATTGTTCTAAAACATTTACTACAATGAGTTTTTGTATCCATTGTAAGTTGTAGGGTAAACACTTACCTAGTCCCATTGTTACCTCTCACAACCTTGATATAGTCCCTTGATATTCCATTTGAAAGTTGAATGTTTTCGCATTGACTTCAAACGATGTTTAAGCAATATGTTTACAGCTTATGTCTTTAACTAATACTTGATAATACTTACAGTGATTGAAGGTAGATGGTAGCACTCCCATGAGTGAAGCTTGGTTTGTATTTCATTTGAAGGTGATAAATAGCAGTAGTGGATAGTAGTGGAAAAAGAGAGGGAAAAAATAAAAAAATAACAAAATAAAAAGTGTATCGTTTTTAATAAACAATTTATCTTTTTTTAGGGAGAGAAACAATGAAGCACAGAGTAGGAGTATAAATCACACAATGAAAACGAAGGGTCTCGGGATCACAACTTGTTTAAGAATAACCTCCTTTTGCATGAGATGCTGGAACCTATTTGCCAGAGATTCTGTTCATTCGTCTCTTTTCTTGAAACAACTTTTATATTAACCATACTTTTTTTATTTCCAACGCCAAGGTATATATATTCGATATGCAATACAGTTATTTCTCATTTTTAAAGGTGGCAAGTTGGCTAGAAAGGGTTTCAATGTGGTCATTTTTACTTTTGATTTCCTTTTTCAGTGCTTCAATCTCTTGCTTCATTTTATCAGTGTCTCTTTCGACTACAATTGCAGCTGATTCACGAATAGTATTAAGTGCACAATCGTAACAAAAGCGTGTATTTATGCGGCTCACCTTGACTTTTTGAGCCCAGTGTATAGCCGTCGTCTCTCAAATCATCCAAACGGCTGGAAGCCTCTTTATGACCACTGATAGCCGCGCGATAGAGCCATTTAAGAGCCTCCTTCTCGGAGTGTGGGTCCTGCATGACCTTGTCATAGTATAGCTGGCCAATCTCAAATGCAGCATCCACATTACCACGATTATAAGCCTTCTTGTACCAAGTCACTGCCATCTGTACATTCGAGTTTACACCCAGTGCAAAATTATACATATCACCGACGTTCTTTGTGCTAGCTTCATCTCCTGCTTTATGTCCCTTCAAATACCACTCCATGGCTTGATTGTAATTACGCGCTATGACTAGCTCACCCGTCTGATACATCTTGCCAATCTGAAACGCCGCCTTGCCTTGTCCACCCGTGTAGGCTTTCAAGAACCATTCCATTGCATTTTTATCGTTGCTCTGCTTGCATACCAAGCCAAGTTTATAAGCGGCGTCTTGACTACCATTATTGTGTGCCATTGTATACCATTTCGTTGCAAGCGTTGGTTTATTTTTTGCTTTATAATAGTCACCAATGCTGATCTGGGCTTCAGTGTGGTTTTTTGCTGCTGCTAGTTTATACCATCCAATTGCTTTATGCATACTCTTGAGAGCCGCGTATTTTTGGCCAATCTCAAACGAGACTTGAGGGTCATCATGCTGGTGCTCCCTTTGCTCTGCACTGAGATTGTCAATATCCATTGACTCTAATACACATAAATGGATATTGTTTACTTGATAATTATTATTATTACAGACACAACATACTATCAAGATAAAACGCGAGCTCCTCTTGGTCATAAGAGTCCTCACTGTCGCTTTTATACAAGTCCAGCGCTTGGGTTTGCGGTGACTTTATTATTGTCGTGATCTTTTTAGGACTGGCTGATCGCCTCAAGGTGTAATCTGTGCTCTTTCTTGGTATTGATCGACGCGCGGGGTACTCTTGACTGTCTGAATGATCCGAGAGCCAGGCCTGTTCATAATGGGCGTCAATGAAGTGGTCATAGTCTAGATAGACAGTCTCGTATTCGCCATATTCCTCTTGGTCATACATATCATAGTCCTCGTCGTAATAATAGCTCATAATAATTAATAAATGATCGTAATAAAAAGAAGAAAAAACGCCTTATTGCATGTTGTTTGTTTGTTTTTATTATTCCTTTAGCCAATGAAAATAAAGTGTAGAGTTTTTTTTTTTCTTGATTTCTTTTTTTTTTAATGCTTCTTTTCGTTGTTCAACATGCTGTCCAGCCTCCCACCAGAAGTCATACTAAATATATCATGCCATTTAACATTTAATGACAAATTATCACTAATAAGAACCTGCAGTAAACTTCATGGCATTATTTCTCAGTGGAATCTATACGAGCAACTAACAATATCACCTACAAACGCCAAAATAACGACGCGCGATATTGTTCGAAAGTTTAAAACTCATACACTAAACGGGACCCAAGTAAAGAGACTCAAGCTTGACTTGTCACAGCTGTCCAACCAACTGTACAGAAGACTCCCAAACATATTCCCCAATCTGACCGAATTGCTTGATTCAAGACAAAATGAAGGAGTTCGCAACGACTTTATTTTGCAACCGCTCTCTACTTGGAAAGAGACACTCCAGCGTTACGATATGGAAGAGTCGGGCTATCTGGAATTAACCAAACTATTCGATAAATACACGTTTACAGCACTCACGCAGCTCAACATTTCAACAAGAGCAGGCACTCACAAGATTGATATTCAGCGCCTGTTCAAACGAATGCCTTTTCTCAGACAGCTCAGGCTGTACTGCATCATCATTACTGGTCTTGACTTTTTCCAAGATTTGCATAGAGATTGTCAACACTTGGTCTCACTTACGCTGGATTCAGCAGTGATTGATATCACTGAATTCAGCGTACCGGCAACTGTCGAGCCGAGCAACACCCTAAAGTCATTGCGGCTGGACAAGTCGACGATCGTTTTTGATAAAAACTTTGTGCTTTTTGATTATATAATTGTAAAATATCCGAGACTTGCCCAAATTGACTTGCTCTTCTCATTTGAGAGGGCCAACCTAGAGCCCTTTATTCAGCATAATTCATGTAAGCATCGACTAATATTACTCTTATCAGCTTATTGATCATTGCTTGCTATAGTAACATTCAATGAAACAAGACAGGAGCTGGACGCACGTAGAGTCAACCTTGCAAAAACACAAGAATTATACGTGGAAACAGGAGCAAACAGACTGCTGTCGAGATTGCCTGCCAGCACCACCTCGATTGGCCTCAACACAACACTATTCAAGCATGCACTCGAAGCATTGCAACAGACTCGTCTTTTTGAATCATTGCAGGTGCTGCGCCTTGTTGATAAGAATGCAAGTCCATCCTTTGTATTCAAGACGGAGGCTGACTTTGAATGCTTCTATAGACTGGCATCAATCAAGGTGCTCTCTGTGGGCGTGAGTGTAAATATAAAAAACTATCAGGATAATATGAATGTGTTGACAGACGCACAAAAGGTGGATTTGGTCATCGTCAAACACTTGGATATCACAGACATCAGCATGGATTGGCTATTGTCGACATTTCCAAATGTAAAGGAATTCAACATCATCAGCTCTCAAGTGCAAATACAAACACTGCGATTGGTCAAGCCACGATCCTACCCGAGCCTCAACACATTCAACATCAAAAAGGGCGAAGTACAGGACAATCTCTTTAGTTTCTTGCGTATTTTAGCACCCAACATTAGACACTTGGGATGGACTGTACAGGGCGACGCATATCAGCACAGGTTTCCTTCGCATTATTTTAGAGATCGGAAAGCGGCCATTGCAAATGGAACACTCGACTCGTTTCATGAGGCACCCGAGCAAACATGCCACTATATTGACTTGAAGGGCTATCGATTGAAATCATTTCGTTTATTTACCAATCTGCATGTGAATCCAGGTATTGGCGAAGCAAAACTGTTTGCTGAAGTTGTACTACCTAGCTCAGTCACTCCACATGTTTATAAGCTCAATCCAAATAGCCCCGCTACGTATGTTGGTCTTGGTAAGCACTACAAGCCTTATGAGGTGCGGCAGATGACCAAGATGATGGTTGTGTGTACAACATTGGAGACTTTTCAGGTTGATAATACCAAGGTGATTGATGTCACTGTCAAATGCAAGTAGTAACTACAATGTCAAATCACTTCATTTATCATATTTATTTATTTGCTTGGTTATTGTAAGTACCTGTTTTTTATTATTATTAGTAAGATCATTTGGAATTGAAATAAATACATCGTCTTGAGAATAGCAATGCTCCATTGTTAAAAGGGCTGTTTTATTACTGTTTTATTACTGTTTTAGTACAAGTTGTTAATATGATGTGCATGAAAACAGCTTTATATTCTCATGCATGAATCAAAAGTGGCTAGTTTTATTAAGCCAATCACTGCGTTCTATATTAGCCAATGGTTTCATATTCTTAATCTATAATTTATAAACTTACTAACCAGCTCTTTTCTGAAAATAAAAAAAAATTAAAAATACATGAAGCGACTCCCAAATGAACTCTTGACCAAGGTGTTTGTTCTACTGAACCAACAAGAAAAAGTCAAGTGCATGTTGGCGTGCCATCACTTTTGCAGACTGATCCAAGCCAGCTGTCTCTTCAACACTATTCAATTGTCCGAAATGAGCAGCTTGGTCCGTCTCATTGCAAGCTCAAGTGCCTCTCAAGGAGCACAAGTAGAGTGTTTAATACTCAACTTTTATCTCGAGGGTGACTTGGACTTCATTTTGTCGTTCTTTCCCAACATACGTGTGTTTTATGTACTTGGCTGCCACAACCTTGTTTTTCAACAAACACCACCAAAGGCAAATAATAACCGCCACTTGGAAAACATGGCAGAAACATTCAGCCACGATTTGACCTGTCATTTATTAGCTTCTTGTTTGACGTTTACAAAATTAAAATCACTTTGTATCAAAGCAAGTAAACATGACGTTTCGGCAAATACAGTTATTTCGCTGCTTGATCACGCACCAAACTTGTCAGACTTGGCAATGGAATCATTTACAGTCTGCTTTGAACATCTTGAGCTACTACATTCAACACTACCCTCGCTTCACTCCATCAAGCTATTCTCATCCGTCTTGAACGATAGCGACGACATGAATCAGATAGAGCCAGCCTTATCCGTTAGCGTGTTTTCCCTGGAAACAGCTGGTTCAGCCTGTCAATTACAGCAAAAATGGATTCACTACATCAACTCAAAATATATCAATCTATCAAAACTAACATTGAAATATCCAACTTTTGACAACCCACAGCCTGAACGGCAATCACAAAGGGCCTTCATAAACGACCATTTTGGATCTCAGCTAAAGTGCCTCACCTTGAAGCTCAACAACTGTGGCCCTGATTTATTCTGTGTGTTGGATGATTGCAAATGCCAGATAGAGCACCTCGATATCAATTTAGAGTTGCAGCAAAATACGCTTTTAGATGCACTCTTACGCTCCAATCAAGTCAAGTATATTCGCACCCTTAAACTGAAAGAGGCCTTGTCGGATTTGGAATGGCTAAAAGAACTGCCAGTGCTGCGTGATTTAACTCTGAAAGCGTCTCCTCATTTACATTTAAACAAACTACTCGACATGTGTGCCAACACCTTGGAAGCTCTCGTCATCTCAAGCAGCCATGGCATTATTATTGAATACAGCCATTGCCGGGTCTATCCTTCTATCAAAAGGCTAGGATTCTTTTACCAATCGCTACCTCACCGGATGGACCACTTTATAACAAAGGCATTCCCAAATGTATGCCATCTAAAGCTGATCCATTGCGGACTAAAAACCTTCAACTTGGCCAATCACCGCCTTTCTTTTCTGGAAATAGCCGAAGGTGTTTTATTCAAGGACACTTTCTTGTTGCTCATTACAGAGAAAGAGACTAAATTGTTTACCGCAAATCAGTACTACTCGCATTATCAGCATTTAAGACAACAAAATATGCAGGATATTCCCGCTTATCTAAATGCAAAGTCAACTGTTATTTATGAAATGGATGAAAATACGCCAATACCCACGGTGGTGTTTCAATGTGCTCATGTAAACACTCTGTATGTTTTGCGCTAACAATTCAAAATGAATGAAACCCCCTTATTTTACTTGATTGTAAATGTATCATATCATCGCTATTATCTATATCGGTGCGATCCCTTTAAAGTGAATACATTATCTTTTTTTTTTGTATCAAGTCCAAGGAAATATATAAAGTTGGTAGTCTTGTGTTGTTTTATCACGGAAACAGATACTAGGAATGCAAAATACAGGGAGCCAAATAACGAGACACAATAGGATGATGATCCAAACATGGCAATCCAGAGTGTAGACTACAAAGATTTACATTTTATTTCTGTCATTACGATTATAAGGGAGGTATAATTTATTATAGCTATTAATAGCCTAGCAGTAGGAGGGTGTTTATGGAAGCGCATCTGAATGTGAGAGTGGGTTCAGTTTTATCATCCAATGATGCTGTGGATGGTAGTATGGCCTTGGTTGTGGTGTGATAAATCTGGGTATCTCTGATGCAAAAGTGATCCTTCAAGTCGATATAGTTGAAAAGGCATTGCTTTGCCGTATACCACTGCAGACCGTTGTCTGTCTTCATCAGTAAATGGGTATCTTTGAATATCACACCTTCCGCAATTCTAACAAACAACAGGTGATGATGTCGTAGATCAAACGTTTTCTTTTGCAAGCCACAAAACTCCAGCACAAGCGTCTTCAACTTTGGAAAGTGGTCTGATATAAAATGATCCATGCCGTCAGGAAGTGGGATACTGAAAAATCCAAGTTTTTTTATGTTGCATGAGCTTTTTGCATTGAACTCTGAGTCGTCAATGTTGATACAGGCGTGCATGATACGAAGTGCTTCCATGGTGTCTGGACACACATCCAAAAGCTTGTTCAATTGGATGGTTTCCTTGGCTGCTTTTCTATCCACGTCAAATCTAAACTTATAATCCAGCACAAGCTCCTTCAAGACGGGCAGCTCCTTTAGCCATTCAAAGTTGCCTACTTGGACAACCTGTATTTTTAGTAATTGGATATATCTGACCTGGCTCGATGTGACAAAGGCATCCAGTAAATTAGGCTGTAATCCCATGCTAAGACTTAGGTTCTGGATTTGGCAGCCCGTACTATCCAACGACCTGAAAAAATCCGGGCCGTAGTTCCTTGATACAGTCGAGAGTCGCTTTAGCTGGGGTCCAAGGTCTTGCAACAGCGGAATCAACCCTTCCTTGTTTACATTCTCTACATTTTCCTCACGGTCTAGTCGATCATTGAGGCACCGGAATTCCCAGTCGGTTAGACTTGGATATTTTTTGTGAATATACCGCAGCCATTCCGTTTGCGTCTCGGTAGATGCGCGACCTGCTTCCAGCGCAAATTGAGTGACGGAAAGCGCTGGCTGAATATGCTGGGGCATAAAATCATCGCTATCCAAGAACTTTGCATAGAAAAACTGAATCGACCTGAGGAGAGGAAGGCTTGTGTGTAAAGACTCGACATCTCTAAAAGAAATGCGAAGGGCGGTGATGGATAATTTCGTTAAATTAGGTGCGTTTGCTAGCAAAGGAATGAGTACTCTGTTGGTATCGTCACATGCGCTGACAGACAGTGTGTCAAGTTGTGTGCACAGCTGGGTCGAGAGAATAGTCTGGGTCAAGACATGGCTTTTTGCTTCCGCAAGGTGCTGAAGGCTGCTATGTTCTAGTAATTGGCTCAAATGTGTTGCCGTATTTGGTGCCAGTCGCTGCTTAGCCCGACGCAGAAAGAGGACTCGCAAATGACTGAATTGTGTGGTTATCGAATTGATATCAAAGTTTTTGTCGAGATCCAAGTCGAGTATGAGTCGCTCTACTTGGGCTCCTTTTCGATAAATGTCTTGGTCTTGCTGCTCTTGGTCTTGCTGCTGGAATATGTCCACAAGTCTTTTCAGACTTGCCATTTTGGACAAATGAACAGTGTTGAAGAGATTAAAGGTTTGTATAATGTCAGCCCAATGTCGGCATGTTTTCATGCATTCCACTTTTTCTTGCTGATGAAGAAAGAAAAAGATTTGCTGCAAGACTTCTACTGGGAGCTGTTGCATCGTGGGAAAAATCGTACAGAAATGAGAGAAAAGAACAAAAGAAAGGTCGTTCAAACGTCTATTTATAAATAAATAAAGCGTAGAAAAATTTTTATTCATCATATGTTACAATCTTTGTATTACTTTTTAAGGTTCACGACATGACATTTAAGATTATGAATGTGGAAAAAAGCTGCATCGAATATGCCCAATCACTTTACTTTATCCTTCTCTTTTTGTCATTATTAACCATGCTGTGGCCGTACATGGAAAAGAAGGGACACTTTCTTTTTTTTTTCTATTTGTCCTGTTCAACTGGCGCTGCTCCGACTCGGCTAATTGTATCATAAAAGAGCTTTCATTACATCTTGGATAGTGCAAATGATAAAACCAAAGATAACACAAGTATTTAGTCTCCATAAACACAATCCTATTCTATTCATTTTTAAAAATTCTGTATCTACGGTTTAAAGTTGGTAATTACAGAAAACGGAATCCATAGATAAGGACAAGAACCTGAGAATAAAATTAAAACCGTTCAAATGCTTACGTAATACATTGTTAGTCTCGCACAAGCAAGCTTCAAGATAAAAACACACTGAAGACAAGCTCGACTCGAATGCAAATAAGGCCTTTGATTTTAAGCTAAAACTATCTCATTTCCGTTCATGCCGAGCGATAAACTTTCAAAATGATTCTAGATCAATGGAGAGCTTGCTTGATCATTCAAAGCAGAATAATGGAAAACTATTTACCCGGATTCGCTATAAAAACTTCTGGAACCTCATCATACTATGGATCCTTTTCTGTATGGCCATGTTAATATCAAGTCTCTATTATCAATATATTTTTAACAAGAGAGAAAAATACATGGGTTTTCAAAATCAGTCAACTAGAGTTTAGACCCTTTTATCATATGGATCGGATGTATTATTTCCATAGTCCAAACGAATATGTTTTATTAGATTTTTAGAGTATAACACAAGTCGATGTCGCGAAGGTTGTCTTTTTTTATTCAATTTTATTTTGTTCTGTATTTCTATGAATGTTTATATAATGCGGGTTCATTTTATGCCAACATAATTTGTGCATGCAACACATAAAATCAACTAATAAAAATGCTTGGACCATAATCCCAAAAACTCTTTTTTTTTTTTTTTTCAAGTAATCTAGTGTATGGCTTTGATAGACATGACATGAATGATAATTCTACAATACTTTGATGAAAACTAAATTATAGATAGAATCAAAGATGTTCATAATACGTAGATGGTGTTGCTTCATACTAAAGAGGATGTTTAGTGTCTTTCTAAAAAAAAATTGGTTTTATGTTCCGCTCAAGATGATGTAGTAAAAGATGGGGTAATGTTGATCCCCACTTTAGCCGGCGATCATTTTTGTTTTATTTTATCATTGTAATATCGAGTGCATGCATCCAAAGTTATTATGGAATCAATACATGCGCAATTTTCATTTCATGAAAAAGAAAACCTAAAAAACAAAACACCATGTCGTTGTTGTTTTTTTACGTGGAAAAAAATTTCTAAATTGTTCCTAAGGAATTGTATACACTACTACTCTTCATTTAAGAAGGCGTTGATAAATACATTTGATATCTACTTTAATTTTTCATAATTAGTACATCTATTTTCTATTTCTATACTTACTTTTACTTGAAGCACTCTCAGCAGGATTACAACAGGTTCCTCCTGCTTGTTGTGGAACACTCCTCATTTTTTTAAAGTTTTGTAAATGACTTATGCATACACAATAAAATGAATACCAATTCAACAATGTGCAGAGTTAATAATAAATATATGCTACCACATTATAAAAAAAAGGCGATAGTAAATCAATTAAGCCAAGATGATTCATTTGATTCATTGATGGTGTTTAATATATCTGAGATAAGCAAACACAGGAGGTTTTATGTTAGAAAAACGGTAGCCAATAAAATTCATTAGAGTCATGATTCCGTAAGTCTTGATATAAAAAGGCTACTTTTATGAAAGAATGGTATATTCAAGGTTACATTTAAAATAGAGAAATCGATAAAGAATCGACTAAAAAAACCATTTATTTATTTAAACTCTGGATTCATAGCGAAATCCACTCATTATTTGAAGAACAAGAAAGTGCAAGTCTGCTTGGCCAATCAGATTACTCGATACTTCAAGCAAGCTCTACATTAATATAAAAAACACTTTGAAAGCTAATAACTTGGCAAGAACGCAAAAGCGCCAAAAAGCTTAAGTTGAAAGTGCCACTGAAATTCATCAAAGAATTGAGTGAGCTATTTTTTAGAAGAAAAATGTTTCATCATTTTTTGACCTTCCTGTAGTTTGCTTCTGGATTTGATTTTGGATGCTCTTGGAAATCGCAATCTCTAGCAAGATCAAAAAATGATGAAATTTTTTCTCTCTAAAAATTAGCACACTCAATTCTTTGATGAATTCCAAAGATATCTTTGGCTGGAAACTATGTGGCGCTTTTGCGTTGTTGTAGAGTTATGAGCATTCAAAGTGTTTATATCAATGTAGAGCTTGCTTGAAGTAGGAGCAATGTGATTGGTCAAACAGAGTTGCATATTCTTGTTTGAAGAATAACCTGTGTATTTTGCTATGAATTCAAAGTGTAAATAAATAAATGGTATTAGTATGGTGTCGTACTCATTTTTTTGGCTTAAGCGTACGGATCATTCGTTGTATATAACTGTGATATATACTAGATTGTTATTCTTATTATCAGCAGTTGATCATGGTCTTGTTCTTTTATATATGACAACATTGACAATGGAAACCAACCTGTATTCTCTCCTTTCCTGAAAAGAAAGCAATGGAACACAGAGGCTTCGACTATAAACATGGACTTGAACAAGTTTACTCTTTACAAAAGGTGAGAAATAGATCAAGCTTATTTTCTGAATGATGACATTTTACTGCTATTACTAATGAAGAATGTAGCGCTTGTAACAACATGTAAATAAAGAACTGAATGATGCCATTTTAACATCATGATCACACTTAATTTGGTAATTTTTATTTTTTATTTTTTTTATTAATTTTGTATTTTTATTTTTCCAAGCAAAACATGTTTTCCCAAAGCCCGTTCTCTGCACCACCACCGTATATTCCATCTCGCCCCGAATCGCAGTCCACCATTTCAATAGACAATGTGAAAGAAGGCGAGACTGTACACCAAGTAAGTAACCAAGTCAGTGTACGTGCATTCTCATAGCTAACGCACTCTTGTGCCTTTGTAGCGCTTTCTATTGCTGAATGGACGAGCAGGACCACGCACAGCAAGACAGGACGGTGTCATTACAGTCGTGCACAACGATTTCCCGCAGCAGCAGTGGCCCTGCGTCGACTCTTATTTCAAGGCACTTGTGCACCTTGTTCCGGGGCCGAATACGTTTACGGTTGTATATCAAAGCGAGCAACTCCACTTTCACGTCAACTATGTTGCTCTGTTGCAAAACCCGCCACTTTCCCTTGTTATTTTTGTTGGGCGAGATTCGCCGGGGACGTTTGACGTGCCGCCTCAAAAGAATCGCCAAAACTCGCTTGACTTTGCGGTTGAGAAACTCCGAATGGCTGGATACATGTGGCAAGCGTTCTGCGCCGAGCAAATGCACCGCAATGGGATGGGCAGACGCACGTTCCGCCTCGATGAGGCATGGCTGCCCGATACAGTGTCATCGCAGGACAAGGGCAAAATGAGACACACAGCGCAGGTTTACATTGTGAAGTCAAAGCATACCGTGGCCGAGATCAGAGATGTCCGTCGTGCCCAGCAAAGCAAGGATAGAAACGATGATTTAAAGGACTTGTTTGGCTTTGTGTTGGAAGGATTGGAGCATACGCCGCCCTTCAATAAGCCGTGTCATGTTGCAGCGCTGCTGCTCGATTCCCACTGGGATGCCAACAAGCAGGTTGTGCTGGGCCACGCAGCCCTCGGTGGCGGTGCTGGAGACACGGCGCTGGGTATATTTGGGTCTCATTTGATCCATGCGTGGCCGTGCTTTATCGAGGAGATTGCAGCATGCATGATGAACAACACGCCTACCGATACTCGCTACGTGTGCAATGATGCAAATGAATCGGGCC
>VCJM01000303.1:0-14830 GCA_024139495.1 Backusella sp. ASU-2019c | reverse complement strand
TTTTTTTTTTTTTTTTTTTTTTAAATACTAAATAATAATGGCTAACCGTAAGAGAAATTCTGTTGATAAAAACATCGACAAGACAGCAGAATCGGTAAAGGACGGTGTTGACAATGCCGCCGCAGCCGTAAACGACGCAGTGGATGATGCCAAACAAGGTGCCAAAGACTTGGACAAAGATGCGCAAGAGCTGAGCGAAAATGCCCAGCAGCATGTCGACGATGCAACGGTAAAGGCCGAAGCACTGGCTGATGATGCCAACAAGCAAGTCAAGCAAGGCATAGATACAGCGGCAGACAAGGCGCACGACGTTGCCCAGAATGCTGATGAATCCATTGATAATTTAAAGAAAAGTGCAAAAGATATGGCCGATTCACTCTCCTCTTCCGTTGAACAGGCGTCTGGTCATGTCAAAGAAGGCATCAGCAGTGCAGCATCAAAGGCCGACGAATTGGCGGGTGACTTTCAACAAGGCGTCTCAAACGCCTCTCGAAACTCGCAAGATGAAATTGCGCGTGCCGCTCACCGTGCTGAAGATGAAATCAATCGCTTAAAATCGGAATTATCTGATCTTAAGACCAGAGCTGGTCCCAAAATAAGAGAAGCTGAGAACTTTCTCAGTTCTCCAAAGGCATGCAGCTTCTATCAAGGTGTCGTCACAGGCATAGCATTGGTTTTACTTTATAAAAAATATATTGTAAAGGAATAATAATATGAATGACTTTTTATTTAAATAAATGCCTTGATTGCACTTGTCAACTGTTCACAGAGTCTATTGAAACTTGCAGAGTGTTCAAATGCAAGTTCAAGTTGATCTATTTTAGCAAGCAGTGTCTTTGCATCTCCTTGTTGCTTAGTAACCAGAAATCTATAAATGTCTTTTAGTGCTTTGATCTCGGGATCGTCTTGATTGCTGTATTGCTCGATATATCTGAGACTCGATTCCACATTACTACCATCTTTGTAAATATATAGAACGATCAGTATGCTAGTATAATAATAATAATAGTGATAGATAAACTGACTTACCATTAAACAGTTGTGGTAATAGAGAAAGCATCAATGCCATCTTGGCATGTTTCTCCAGATTGCCCCGTAAGAGATGTGTATACTCGCTTTCAAAATCAAAGTCATCATGGGCATGAAGCGCCTTTGCTATCTGAATCCAATCAGCTGGGATATGGAATTGATGCAGTAATCGCTCTTCATTTACAAGCTCGCACCCACGCAGCAACTCACGCACTTTATCTTTTCTTTGCTGTTGGAGAAACAAACTAGCATAAATCGCATATTCGTATTCTTCCATTGTTTGCAATTCATCAATCCATTTCAGTGCGTATTCGTTGTTTTTGAAATGACTGGGTTTATAGATTGTTAATAACCATACAAAGTCGAGCGGCCATTGGCTCATCGCATCATCATTGTTATTGAGGAACCACCATTGTAATAACTGATACCATAAACACTGCTTGCCATGGTCATTATAACGAGATGTGTATTGTTCCAGTGCTTTTGCATGAGTGCAGTCTTGTGTAAATAGCAAATACATGGCCAACTTTGACTTCCATGATAAGTTCTCCATCACTGCACTATCCAATTCATCTCCCATCAACGCGTACATGATTTTCTGCTGATAACGTGAAATCGACTCCCATTTCCCTTGGTCCTTCAAATCCTTGGTCATATTTGCTACAGTGCTTGCCGTATTCTTATCGTTGTGTTGCTTTAATAATGTTGCTAGTTTTGTCTCGTTCATTTGCTCGAGTGAAGCACAGGCAAGTTCAAGTTGGCAATAGCAAGTGTATAGATACACACGTTCCCAAGGATCGCTCGTCTTGCTTACTTGATGGCGTTCGAATTCAGGCTGAAGCATCTTTGTTAGCCACTTTCTTAAAGTGTTTGAAAATAAAGCGTCAGCTAATGACCATAAAAGTGCCAGTTCAGGTTGCTCCTCATTGCTTGTAGGGGCGTAAATGGACAAGTGCGATAACGGCTTTAAATGTGTCGTAGGTAATTCGTTTTGTACTGGCTCTAATTGACTCGAGTCGCAAAAGACCTTCATAACGTGTGGGTATCTCTATATTATTTGGTCTCAGCAGCTTGAATTTTTTCGCTTTACTTTTTGTATTGCCATACCTGCTGCTTAAAGTGGCTATGAGGGTCAATGATGTATCTGAATAGTAAACATGTATTGTTATATATGCGTGTCATTTTTTTTATTTGCTTTTTTTATTATTATTATTACTTTCTATGGTATTCATCATTAGTAGTATTAGAAGAAGGAGCAGATATGCTAGGCACTTTTCGTTTCAGTATACTTGGTTTTTTATTGCCCAACATTACTTTATTACGATGTTATTAAAAAGAAAAGGCGATATACGTGAATTCGACTTTTTCCAAAATTGGTGCGGTTTTTTAAACGTCACAAAAATTAGCTTTTCAAAGCCTGTATTTATGCATATTACATACAGAAAGTATGAACGGTTATTTCAACTGCTATTTCAGAGACTCACGCTTTATTTAATACTATGTTCTGTATAAAGCAAGATTCTATCTATACGATAGACATGATTACTCTTATTCTTGGAATCATCCCTTAAAAAACTCCAGCTTGATAAAACAGCCAAAACCACTATTATTACTACTTTTTAAGTTTTAATACTAATTTCTGCTCATGCAAAGTTATCAAATAATTTTATTTTTGCTGTAATAATTTGTTCTCGCCATCGGATTGTAATCTTTTTTGTTCTGATTCTTTCAATTGACTTTCAGCTGCCTCGGTTTTCGACTTTTTCTGTTCTAGATTTTTTTCTGGTTGCAGGCATCCTTAAATAAAAGATATTTTATCAAAAAAAATGTTGATATAATGTTTTACAAGTACTTACTATCTTGTCTGTCATCAGTACAGTAACCCGGAACCAGATTATTTAAACCATCTATACTATCGGCTGCATCCATACTTCCATTATGTTGCGCCTTGAGGTACCATTTCATAACAAGTTTGAAATCCACAGATACACCTCGACCTATTTCGTACATGCATCCAATAATAAATTGTGAACGTGCATGATTTTTGGCAGCACTCAGGCGGAACCAGTCAATGGCTTTAGTATACTCCTCTCTATCACAATATATTTCACCAATTTTATAAATAGATGAACAATCATCATCCAGAGCTTTGCTTAGCACATCGTCCACTACACCAGTATCATCAACTGCAAAATAATTAGTTATCTCTATTTTTTTATTCAATGATACTTACTAAAAAGGTTAGCAAGTAGTTTTTCTTCACTCAAATCAACTGCAGCATTGGAAATATATAAAAATTGAGAGAAGATAATGGAACTAGTAGAAAATATCTGATTTTTAATAAAAAAACAGGTTTCGATGATGTGATTATACGCCATTTGGTAACAGTACCATCATTTATTTCAATGTAAATGTTTTATCGTTATTATTATTTAAAAATAATATAACTAAAGGGAAAAAGTACGGGAAAAGGATAAGTCTTGAACCTAAAAACTGTGGTTCGTCAGCAAAGCTTGTTTTTATTCCAATTAACCTTGCTTTCACTTATCTTAACAGCTGCATTTACATTATAAATGTATGACACGGAAGTTGAATTACTTGTAAATATTTACTTCAAGTTTTTGCTATCGATGTGGTTGATCATTTGTCCTTTTTATCTATTAATTAGTCGATTTTAGAAGTGATACATTCTGAAAGCAGAGGTTAAAATACATTGTTTTGCAGTCCTTATTTATAATAAAAATAACGAGAATATGATATTTAACTAAGGAATGAAAACAGAATGATGCTTTTCTCTTCTTGAGACTGCCAGCCTCTTATGCTTGGCTTACTTTCCACATTCTCTGATCGATTACCTCTGCAATACATTGTATCATACACATAGTATCAAATACTCATTTAAGTATTATGTCATTAGGAACAGCTTTGGTGCCTACTAAATCGTGAGTAAGTTAATAGAACATCTTGTTACTTTAATATCTACACTACCTTGTTTATTATTATTAGTAGTGTCAGTACCAATATTTGTTTTAAATATGTACCCTTTTATTAAAGTAATATGTTTCTAATCACAATTGTCTTCATGATTGGCTTTCGAAAGTCTGCTGTCCTTGATGAAAGTCGTTTGGCAAAAGGAGCACCTAAAATATTTTATGTTTTTGCCAAGGGTAAAAACATTTCCAAACACAAAAAAGAAAAAAGCAATAACAAATGGATTTATTACCAAAGTAGTGGATATCTGATGGACAAACTGGTGGACATCCGGTGGAGTGTTCTCATAATGAAAAACTGATTAATAAATTTTCTGTTTTTGCATTTGTTTAGGCGTTCTTATCATTTGTAAGACCGCTCAGTTGCTCATCATGATATCATGCCATTGGTAACTTTTCATCTTTATTTCGTCGTTTTTCTTTCTCATTGTCATTCCACTCTCTCTTTTTTTTTTTAACATGTCTGATTCCAATTCCAAAACCCCATTACTTCAAAATCGTAAACCACCAGTGAGGCGACCAAAAGTTCAAAGGAGAAGGTCTTCCTTTGAAGCAAGCACGTATCACACAACTGGATATACACCAAACTACGTAACTGATGCTGATACAATTACACCTGGCTTGAACTTGCTGCAGCTGTTGACACTCACTGTCTGTATGGCTGGCGTACAGTTTACTTGTAAGTTGGTTACTCATCATAGTCTTGATTGATTGGTTGATGTCTAATGGTATTATTATTAATAAACATAGGGACAGTCGAGCTATCGTAAGTAATGACAATACAGTATATAGCTGATGCTAAATCAACCCATTTAAAATGTAGATACGGTACACCTTATCTCTTATCATTGGACTTATCAAAAGAATTGACAGCTTTAGTATGGTTAGCAGGTCCATTATCTGGTTTACTAGTTCAACCGGTAAGGTGAAACACCATCGTAAACCTTAATAACGAAAGAAGAAAATGATGACGATATTAATCTGATAATAAATAGTTGATTGGCGCATTTAGTGACAAGTGCACTTCAAGGCTCGGCAAAAGAAGACCATTTATTATCATAGCAGGTTTATTGACTTGTTTATCAATGTTGGGTGTTGCCTATGCCAGGGAAATTGGCTATTGGTTTGCAAGTCTATTTTCGAATACAAATGATAGTCTGGAGACGATTGAGTTTGCTGTAAGTTTCTTCTTTATCCTTCTTTTCCCGATATTTATTTGTTTATTTGATTTTAAAAAAAGGCACACCGAAACGCTATTATTGTTGCGGTTTCATCATTTTACTTTCTCGACTTTACTTTAAACGCCGTCCAAGCCATTTGCCGTGCATTGATACTAGACATTCCTCCGCTCTGGCAACAAGACGAGGCAAATGCATGGAGTGCGCGTATGAGCAATGCGTCAATGGTAATAGGTTATTTTGTCGGATTCGTTGACTTGGTTAAATACTTGCCATTCTTGGGCGATTCTCAAGTTAAGGTCTTCTGTATTGTGGCCATTGCTGTATTTTGTGTGACGTTGTTTATAACCTGTATTACCGTCACTGAACGCATCACGGAAGCAACAAAAGAGCATAACGAGTAAGTTGTTGTAACCACCATGGGTTAGCATAAAACTAACTCATGTTTTACTTTAGAAACTGGTATAGCACTTTCTATTACATCTGGAGAGCATTTCGCTACTTGCCAAAGCCAATTCAAACATTGTGTAACACTCAATTTTTTGCATGGATGGGTTGGTTTCCCTTTTTATTTTACAGGTAAATAGGATATTTATTTTCCTACTTTTTCGCTCTTTCGGTTTATTTATCCTTTTTTCTTTTTTTTAAAAAAAAAGTACACAATGGGTATCCGATATATACTTTGCCACCCATCCTGATATGGACGATAAGGAATCATGGGCTAAGGGAACAAGAGCAGGCTCATTTGCCTTGCTGTGCTATTCAGTGATATCAGTGATTGCTGGTGTTGTATTTCCTATACTTTCTGCAAACTATAAGAAATTCAAGATACTGTCGATTTTAAATATATATACTCTCTCTCACTTGACAGTAGCAGCTGTGCTTATATCATCATGGTTCGTGACAAGCGTGACCGGAGCAACTGTAGTGCTGGCAGTGATGGGTATTCCTTGGGCAATTGTGATGTGGATCCCGTTCTCCCTTGTTGGAGAGTATGTAAGTTATGAAGATGAACAGCGCCAAATAATGAACCAAGGCCAAGGTAGCACCAGTGATAGCGTGATTGAAAACGAAAGCTCAATATTGGAAGAAGAGCTTGATGCTGGAATGATATTAGGTGTCCATAATATGTATGTGGTATTTCCTCAGTTTGCAGTAGCAATCATATCGTCCCTTCTGTTTGCTGCGGCTGAAGCAGTGAAGGATAAACACCAGCTATCCACCGTTACTCCTGTCCTTATTTTTGGTGGATTTATGGCTCTAATTGCTGCTGCTTTTAGCCGTACCATTTTGCGCGTAGTCAACTGAATACTCAGTTTATCACATGAAAAAGTTAAAGCACCACTCCAACCGCGTGATAACATTAGAGTCACAATAATAATCATAGCCATAATATAATCTATTCCTTCATTAAAAAAACTCTTGCTCTCTTCTTCTTTTCTTTATTATTTTTATTTTTTATCTAAAGTAGTTTTAACAATTTTTCTGGAAAAAAAATGGTCGAAAAGAAGCACTTTGTGTTTGTTGAAAGAAAAAAGGCACTTTCTGTAGCGGCAACATGTGGCTTAAGTGTCATCGAGGAATGTGTGTCACTACAGGGCTATATGCTTTATATTGTCGAGCAATGGTATTTGTAAATATTCAGTCTATTATAACATACTTTACTGAAAAACATTATAAAAAAAGGTTATGTGATCGCAGTACACCAACAAATGTTATAAGTTCCTTTACAGGAGACGAAACACATACAGTTTTGTATCCCAACACAATTGTTTTTAAATATACGGTTTTATTTTTTCTAACACGCGCATAAAACATAGATTCAAGTAACAGTTATTGCCATATCAGAAACAGAGCTTCAAAAACCACGTCGGCCTATTAAAGATTTGCTTGATTTAGAAAAGCACAAGTATAAACTGGCAAGTAAAGTAGAAAATCAAATACATTTTGTATTCATAGTTTATTCAACGAAAGAATACAAGACTAAATATAATGATCCATCATAGACACCGAAGGGATACATTCTATTAACCGATACAAGTAAATTACCAGATGATATGGATATGGTAATGATACCCAATGGTGATCATGATGCCTGGATTCAGCAAGCCTATGTGAACATTAACCTAAAAAGAACAAAATGCTCAGGTCGTAATGCCCTTTCCCTCTCATTACCAGAGGCGAGCTTTAAAAAAGAATTTACCACACGTTATCGGATAGCTGAAACTGTCGATTTTAACGATGCTGTCATTAATATTGTCTGCCTTATTCAAATAGCCTTGTATCTTTTTAAATTATTGGACAAAGAGTATATTGATGGATTATTATGTGACCAAACAACATTTGCACTTCAACAGTTTTATGACTTTTATAATCCAATCAACAAATCGATAGAGGTAAAAGAAAAAATCCAAAACAATTACATACACCTATTATTTAGTTCTCATTATCTGGACTCTTAACAGTATACATTAAAAGAAATATGGTTAGAACCACACTTACTGGCATCAATTATATCGAAATTGATCGTATGCCGAAATAAATTACAAGAGACAAATTATACAGTAAGTAGATTTAGATCTTAAGCGACTAGGACATTAATTATATATTTATCCACTAATAGATGGTAAAAGATCCATTTCTTGAATATGACACATTTAGAATACATATCGGTGATTATCAAGTAAATATTGAGCACATCATAATTGAACAAAATAAAAATAAATACAAACATTGACTCTTCATAAAAATAGCGACATAAAGGGATTCCTTACACGAAATTCATAGATTTGGAAACACTTAAAAAATTAGATTTACATGTACCCAGTCATTCAAAAGTATCCAGAGTGTTAAAATCAAAGCTAGATGATATTTCGGGTACAACAAACTTTTCGTTACAGGAAGAAGTGTCTGACCCTGAATATTTTCGATATCACGCAACAATTGAAAGTCTCAGAATGATTTGGAGACCCAAGCTAAAATGTAACGTATTATAAATACATCATTGTTTTCTTTGTTACAGCTAAATTTAAAACCATTTTATGGGTTATTAAAATATAGCAAAATCATCAAAAATAGCAGGGACATTATTTACAAGGGTGACAACGTAAAGCAAGACAACACAATAGTTATTTTATTTTAAAGCGCATTAACGTTATTTATTTCTTGCTCTAGATCTTTTCCCTGGACAATAGAACAAAAGAAGACCTTGTCAAACATCAACGAAAGTCGTTTATCACTTGGTCAAAGCTCTGCCTCGGATTCTGGTGGTAATAGTAGTATTACTTCCCCTTTTGCATCTGTACCAAACAACTCGGATTCAAATATATCATCACTTGACGAGGAGATTGGTAGTACAAAGGGATCACCATTACCGGATGAAACGGATGTGACAATTCAGAGTGGCTCCGCCTCCCCTAGTCACGCAAAAGCACCTTCTCTCGATATCACCCGACCGTTGACGACAACCCTCCGTCATTCAGCGTCTGCTAATGATACACATCGCCTCATCATGGATGACTCACCTTCTTTTATGACGAAACCATGGCTAGTGGCTGATTATAATAAACCGAGTGTCATGGACTCAACATACCCACAAGACCAACAGAAACAAGAGAGGGAGGTGGTGGAGGAGGAGAAAAAAGAAGAAGCAGAGCCCATAATCAATCCAAGCACGTCGCAACCAATCATAAATATCGATACAGCGACTTATATGGATTACCTAAAATTGATGCAACAACAACACACCGTAAAAGATCAGTTGGAGCAAGTCAAGGCGCTTGCAGATGATTTTCAACAAATGGCAAATCACTTGCACGAGCTCCACACACGTGATGCACACAAACTCAAAAAAATGGAACGGCAATCACTTGAATTTCAGCAATTGCAAGAAAGTGTTCAGGGCGGATTGTATGACATGGAGGAAAAGAGTTTAAAACTTGCTTATGAGCTGGAGGGTGCCAATATTAAATTAAAGGAGATTGAGGAGAATGTGAGTCGCTTTTATAAAAGTGTCAATGAATTGGAAAGGAATTTCGACAAGTCACAGAAATGGTTTACTACTGTGATACTGATGGGCAATTTCTTTGAATATTGTTGGATGAGAATCAAGGAGTGGAAACTATTTGATAGTGAATCATCATCATCATAATAAAAGAGAATGATACTATGTATATAATATATATAAATTAAAATATCTTTTTTTTGACGTTTTTACTGTTTATTTTATGTTGTTTATGGGTAGAATACAGTATTATAAAATAATAAAATGACTTGAAGCTCTCAACATAAAAAAAAAAAACTATAACGGGCAAGTGTCCCGTTTTACACAATGAACTCCATCTCTAACCATGCCTGGAGCACAGTTACACCCAGGTACACACATTTTAGGGCATGAGCGTATCATTCCATCGCAAAATTCATCGCACATTTTACACTCTCTGTATATTTGATTGTTAGGACAAGGCGGTTCAGCACTGGCTCTCTTCTTTAATAAAGGGCATTGGGATGGAGGTATGCAATTTCCATTCCCATCCTTTAAGAAACCTTGTTTACAGCCACATCCACTAGAACAACTACCGATACAATCTGTTGATCCCGCAGGAAAGTCGCATGTACCTTCACACTCTATACATATCTTCATTTTTTGATTTACAGGACACATATCCGTACCATTCTTTCCGTTCTCTTCGTCTATCTCTGCTATTCTTAGCTCTGGTTGTTTTATATCCGTAAACGGGCATTCTGAAAGTAACATACATTGATCACGAGATTTGACCATACCTGGAAGACAACCACAGCCCGGCCTACAGTGATCCAAACAAGTCTTGTCTCGTGGAACACCGCCCTCTTCACAAAGTGGATCACAATCGACACACTGTTTGTAAATCTGGTTTACTGGACACTCGATAAAAGGTGCTATTGTTATAACCGAATCCATATCCAAAGTGGTAAACGGTAATGCGTTCTCATCCACATATTCTTTTTCAGGTGGAGGACATTCGGATGAGGGTATACATTGATTTAATTCATCACGAGCAAATCCATCTTTGCAGGCACAACCAAGACTACAAATACTGGGACATGAATGCGTGCGACTTCCCATTTTGCATGTACGTTCGCATCCGACACAGACACTAGGCTCTTCATTCATACCGCATCCATCTTGAACAGGGACGGCTACATACTGTGATTCAACCATTTCTGTAAACCCGAGTTCTTCCTCTTGACTTTTTAAAAAATCGCTGTAATTAAAAGTCCAGGTGGAGGTGGTGTATTGAGATGAAGATTCCTCTAAAGATGTTTCTTGACTTTCGTCCAATTCTGTTTCTATAAATGACTCTGTACTAGTTGAGTCATCAGGAGATAACGATCCGGCTTCGTTTTCTATAGGTAGATTTCTGCTACTAGCTGGATCCAAAGATGTATCTTCAATTAATGATGCTATGCTCTCTTCTTCTACTGATTGAACCGGATAAACTATCGGGCACTCATTGGGTAATATACACTCGTTATCCGGATTTCGTACATACCCTTCTTTACACCCGCACCCACGAATACATTCAAGCATACATGTAGAGGGTATCTTTTTGTTGTCACATGTATGTTGACAGCCAATACATGAATAAAATCGTTGGTTTGAAGGGCATACATACTCCAAAGGTGTTGGTGTTGGTGTTGGTGTTGGTGTTGGTGATGGTGATGGCGATGGCGATGGCGATGATGTAATTGTTGCTGTTGCTGTACTATATTTGTTTGGATTCCAGAAAGGCACTCCTGTTTTAGTATCTACTTTGTATCTGACAGTGCCATAAGGGTGAAAGTTTGGATGTCTGTGAGTATCTCGGATTATTTGAGCGATAGGAAAGAAGTTGAACACGAGTAAATTACAATCTGAAGGCAAAACACACTCATCACCGCTCCTAACATAACCGTCTTTGCATTTACAACCTGGTGAACACTCCTCTACTCTTAATTGGTTACCACAATATTGATCTCTTCCACACTCCCGATAGACCTGATGTAAAGGACACTTTATGTGAACAGCAGCCTGGATAGGCGATAGATTCGCTGAAGGGCACTTATCATGAGGGATGCATCGACGGCCGTAACGTGCATATCCCGGAATACATGAGCAGCCTGGTCGACAGATGTACAGACAGGATATGGCTGGTATATTTGTGTCACACTTCGGTTCCATTTTTCTGCATTGATGAAATTCTTCTCCAGGTGGGCATTTGGGAATACTATAGCTGTTTTTGTGACAATAGATGGATGTAAAAAGTAGAAGAATTAAACCAAGTTTCCTCATTCTTCTTAATCTGCCTTATTATTTTCTTTTTAAGGTTTAATTTATAGATAAGTCTTCATTTTCATCTCGAAAAAAATACTTAAGATTTTACAAAACTTACTTTTTAGGTTATAATACAATCTTGTTTCCTTCCATTAAATATATAGAAAAAAGGATAAAAAAGAGAGGAATATACGAATGAAACTGTATGAAATACAGGAAATGAGGAATGCCGAAAGATTCGATAATAATCACATTCTTTGATATTTGATACAAGTAAACTTTCTCTTTTACACCATAGCCAACTTCTTAATAGTGTATACTGCCAGATGATATTAGAAAAAGTAGTTTCTTCACCAAGTATTACCTGGTAATTATTAGTAGAAATACAAGTAGTTTACGTACTATCATAGGTAGAGGTTACCAAAATGAAGTAGGCATACCAATTACTGTCGTACTTGGCGTTCATTTTTTTGGTAAAGGAAGATTCTGTTCTTTTCTACGTCCGTAACAAAAATTGACTTGCTTAACTAGAAACAAAGGAATATGGTTTGGTAATAATTGATGTTAAATAGAAAAAAGGATCGCAAAGGATAATAGGAAAACAAATAAGTAAATATTTATATTTATTTCAACATTCTTGGTCCTGATGAAAACACACTTGCTGGTTGGTACCAGCCCTGAATTTACTGTCCTTGTTCTGCAGTGTTTGAAAAGTAACCAATAACACCAATTGATATTATTTTTAACAATACAAGTAAAAAGAAATGTGGTTAATTCAATAGCTCCTCAGTGAATTCAGGCACATTTACCTTGATTTGCGCCTTCATTTCGTCTTGCATTTGAAGGTAGCGAGCGTAGATATTCTGCGCAACATCCTCCCCGAGGGGTTTTTATTATCGTAGTAAAATAGATAGTATATCAATTATAAGTTCAGGTTTCTTAAACATGGATAAGCTATATTTTACCTTGCTAGGAACATTGGCATTATAAATTTCAGTGAAACTTTGGCCTGAGATACCTTGAGTTCTCATAGTCTTGATTAATTCAAGCAATTCAAAGTGAATTGCTCTTCTTGGCTGGTAAACGGATGTTGGTAATAAGCCCATTTCTATGAGAAGCTCACTATCTTGTGAATGGCTATTTCCACAAAACTTAATTTTCAACTCTTGTGCATCTTTTTGTTCACAATTGTTTAGTTTTAATTGGGTGTGAAACAATATGTAATAAGTATGGCTGTATCATTATTTATAAAGTAAAAGCTTGCAAATATTCTGCTTACTTCCATAAAAGTATACATATATACTTCTCTCTCTTGGTGTGCAATGACAGTTCTCATGCTTGAGACTAAGCGGCTGAGTTTCTTTTAAATTGGAGTTTTCTCTTGATCCAAAATACTGCAAATAAGATTTGGCAAAACGAGGCATCATGTACTTCCAACTGCGCTCGATTTGTGTTTGATCTTCATCAGGTCCATCGATGTCATGATCATCGAGATCGTCAATAGTGTTGGCATTTGTGCCAGAACTACTGCCCGAAATGGCACTATTATTGTTAGCATTGCTACTACCAGGAACATGGGTATTTGCTCTGGTAGTATTCGAGCCATTACTAACTATAGGTAACTTGGTGTAAGGTACTGCTCTTCTTTGACTTTGCTTTTTAGGTTCGGATTGACTTAAAAAGGTTCTGTCACGATAATGTCCACCTTTTACTACGGGTTCTTCCGATTGAGGTAAAAAAATTCTATCGCGATACATTCCACTTTTTCTTATGGGGTTTTTCTGTTCTTCAGATATTTTAAAAGAAGTTTACATCAAATTAATTAATATAAATAAAAACAATGATAGGTTTATTTTAAAAAAAATACTGGCTCTAATGGCTTTATTTAATATTAGTGGCAGTTATTGAATTTTAAGCGATCCAAGTCATCGCTTTTTTCATTGCAAAAAAAACAATGTCGACCAAACAAAGCATTGTATTCTCTATTTTCATTGGTAATCATCCATACCATTCTGTAAGTGTTACTTTTGTAACTGTCGATGATGTGAGAACCACTTCTCAACTTCGCTTAGGCAGAGGCATCAAATATTGGAACCATCCATCCCACTCTGTAAAGTGTCACCCAAAGGCAACTGTCGGTGACGTGGAAACCACTTCTCGTGAAACAAACCATTGGAGAGTTTGCCGTAGGCCGAGGTATGTAGAATACAATGCTTTAACTGATCATTATCATTTTCCTCCCAAATAAAAAGATTCAAACCTGAGTAGCCAAAATGTTTTTGCCCATTTGAGTTTGTAAATGCGACACATTGTTGCATTATCAAAAGTAGATTGGAGTGTAGCCAACCTGTTTTCTTTTTTGCCATTATGTAGAGAGAGCCAGCTTTACTAACTGGGCTCTTTCCTGCTATACCATTTTATACCTCTAGCATAGGAATTGCTAGAGGATATCCAGCGACCATCTTTTGTTCTTTCTTCAAAACAAGTCTTGAAAATGAGAAACAGTAAGTGGGTTTTTATTCAATTATAAAAGAAAAAGGAAAAAAAAAGGAAAAAAAAAAAGGTACATTATAGAATGGCATTAACGAATCCTCTATAGACTAGCACCATCCTGGATAGCTTCTTTGTCTTTTGGGATAAGGAAGTTTGTATTTATTTATGTTGGTGGGTTTAGGCAAAAGCAGCTTAGACACTTGATTAGAAAGTGATGGTTACAAATGGGTATCTGCATTTTCGATAATTGCGGGGTAGGGTATAGCTACAGGAGAGAGATCCGGTTAGTGGCCAAGTGACGCGGCGACTTCAACTGGAGGTGTTTCCGGGACCATTGGTTGCCTGGGTTGATCTCTCATTCTCTACTGGGGGGTCTTCTTTGCAGAGCTGGTAAGTTCATATGGGCATGCATTGCAGAGTAGCGAAGTACGGATTTGGTGGGCTGTAAACTTGGAAGGCGATCAAACCAAGATCAGCAGCAACTTACCCGAAGATGCCCCGGAACCAAAGGAAGTTCGGATTGACCAAACATTCTCTACCAGGAAAGGTTCTCTTCACAAGGAAAGGTCCTCTTCACAAGGAAAGGTCCTCTTCGCAGAGCTAGGTAAGCTCGGGCGGCGCATCCTCAATTGCTTCAGTTGGACGCGGCATTGCTTCGTAGCGTTCGGGAGTGGTGGGATAAAGAATAGGATAAGGAATATATATTTTTTTCAAACTTGGTAGGCATTAATGTCATTAAAGAAAATAAGAGAGTGAAAAAAAAAAATCACTTATTTATGTGGCCGTAGAAAATAAAGCACCCTGATTGGCCAATTTTTTACTAGCAAAAATATCTATTTATCCTATTT
>VCJM01000301.1:41749-54052 GCA_024139495.1 Backusella sp. ASU-2019c | reverse complement strand
TTTTTTTTTTTTTTTTTTACAACCTGATGAAAAGGTCTTGGAGAAGCTTATCTTTTCAGAAAAGAGCTTGCCAGAGCTCAGAAGCTGATGCATGAACAAGATGATTGGTGTAGAGCTTCTCAAGAGACTTCTGTTCGCTTTAATACTGCTTTCCCCGAGGATTTAAGCCTCGAGTCTCTCGTAGCCCTTTTACGTGGTGATGTTTTACTTAACGTTCACTGTTATGAGACTCATGATATTGAGGCAATGGTTCGTCATTCACTTGAGTTCAACTTTACCATCAGCGCCTTCCATCATGCTCTTGACGCCTATCGTATTCCTGATATCCTTCGTCGTGCTCGCAATAATATTACTATTGCTACTTTCGCAGACCATTGGGGTTATAAAAAAGAGGCTTTCCAAGCTATTCCTCAAGCTCCTAAAATTTTGTATGATGCTGGCATTCCTGTTGCTTTAAAGAGTGATCACCCTGTGCTTAACTCCCAGCATTTAGTTTTTGAAGCTGCCAAATCTAGCCACTATGGTTTACCTCCCCAAGAAGCTTTCAAAGCCGTTACTTCCATTCCTGCTAATGCTATTGGATTAGGCCATCGTGTTGGTTCACTTAAAGTTGGTTATGATGCTGATATTGTTATCTGGGATCGTGAACCCCTTGAATTGGGTGCTACACCCTTACAAGTATTCATTGATGGTGTTCCTCAGTTTGAAGAACGAGACATCACTCCTGTTCCTGCCAAGAAGGTATCCACTAAAAACAGTGGCAAGAAGGACACAGTAATGGATATTAGCAAAGGTGCCAAAAACTATGTACTTAAAAATGCTGGATATTCCTTTTTGGAAAGTGAGCCTGCAATGGGTCCACTTGAACTTGTTATTAAAGATGGTGCTGTCGTTTGTTCCGCTGCAGATTGTTCCAGCTCTATTATATCGGTCCAGACTAATGGAGAAGAATTACCTGTATATGACCTCGAAGGAGGATATGTCCTTCCTGTAAGTAGGAGTGGAAGAGGAGAAGAAGATGAGAGAGAAAAACTTGTTATTAACTTGGTATTCATTCTCCTTGATTATAGGGTCTTGTTGGTGTTGGATCTTCTCTTGGTCTTGTCGAAATTGAAGCCGAAGATGTCACGGGTGATGGTTTTGGCAGATCCAGTAATTCACACGATGCTAAAGATATCATCCAAGCAGTCGATGGTCTCAAACTTGGTACACGTCATTTGGAAGAGGCATACAAGGGCGGCGTTTTAACTGCCATCACAGCACCTATGTCATCCAACGTAGTTATGGGTGTTTCTACTGCTTTCAAGACAGGATCCAGCTCATGTGAGTATTATTTAATGGGCATTTGTTATTAAAGTTTTATCATTAGTCCTTACTTGTTTGTTTTTTAGTACTAGAACCAAATGCATTAATATCATCTGCAGTCGCACTTCATTTGCAAGTTGGTACTAATGTAAAATCAAGCAGCTTCCCTACCATATCTTCTCAGATCAGTTTTATTCGTCAAATCTTAAAAGACAATATTGACTCTGATAATTATTATGGTCAAGCAGCTCGAGGTGACCTGCCTGTCGTTATTACTGCCCATAACAAAGATGAAATCGCCTCCCTAATTGTTTTAAAACGTGATCATGTACCTAAGGCACGTTTCGTCATTCATGGTGGTACAGAAGCGTACCTGGTTGCCCCTCACTTGGCGGAATTAAACATACCTGTTATTCTCCAACCTGTCTTGTGTACTCCTTCTGACTTTGATTCTATTCATTGTTTGACAGGTGCACCACTAACTAATGGTACTGCTGGTCATGTTCTTCAAAGTTATGGCGTAAAAATTGGTGTTGGAATTTATGATAATGGATTAGCAAGAAACTTGGCCTGGGATGCCGGATGGCTCTCTGCTACTTCACCCTCTTATACTGAATTAAAGAATGGCGAGATATCGGAAAGCCAAGCCATTCAATTTATTACATCCAACCTTCGTGAAATATATGGTTTATCTAACTCTTTGGTGGAGAATGAAGAATTCATTGTATACTCGGGAAGTCCCTTCGACGTCAATAGTAAACTTATTCTCATTCATTCCAGTGAGGATGGTATTCACACTGTATCTTAAATTAGGTAGCAAATAAAAGGCTATCCAAGATTATTTCAACTTTTTCAAATAAATATTTTAATATCTGATAGCTACTTATTTATTTTTGGTATTATTATGAACCACAGATCAAAATGCACAAATCTGTACATAATCTCTTAATTTTACTATTTCATACATAACAGCGTATAAGTCCATCTGTGTGTATCATTTCAGTTTTTTTGATTTCCTTCTTTTTATTACGACGGTTGAAAAATATAAAAAACATGATACTATTTTAATTAGCTCATTATTAGTTGATTGATTTTATGGGCGAGTGCTATGATAGTGATATATTGCGTAAAATATGAAACTGGAAGAGAGTATTTATAGATTGAAGAAATTTCAAAGACAATAAATGTTATGATATTTTGGTCACGGAAGTGGCGCATGTAGTTCCGAGAGTCAGTATATATGTAATACTTATGAAGCTAATAGAAGATCTGTTCAATTTAACCATATGGGCTTATGTATGATCCAGCAATTTCAGTAAACACATCCAAAATACAAGACCAAAGAAGCACACAAGTGGAAGAAATGAAAATAATATAATAATTTTAATATTGAAAAAGAAATAAAGGATGAGTGTTATATCATAAGTTTGGAAAGTATAAGTATGTAATGTTTGCAAGTATATTTGTTCTTTAAACGAAAATGTACTTAAGTGTTTGAAAAAGAACTAAAGAATACTAATAAACCACCCTCGGGCACGTTGTATTCGAGTTATAAAAAAGTCATATTGAATATTTAAATAATCGGTAAGGTTTTGTATACCAAACAATCAATCACATTGACTGAATTATCATTTGAATTTAAAGAAGCAACAAGTTACCAAGATAGGGAATTGGACAAGCTTTCTGGAAAAGGGGGAACACAATATATGTGTATACAGGTAATTAAAGGACATTGCATGCCTTTTTGGGAAAATCATGCAAAAACGATGATCTCTTCTGAATATTAAGTTTTTTTTTTTACCGAGCAAAGGTGATTCTGATACAGTTGAATGTAGGTAAACTAGATACCTTCTAAGTATGATCTCACTGCATATCAAAATCTAAAGAAGATTTAGAGTATGTTAATATATATGATTTGAGTCTCATGATACTCAAACTCTAAGGTTAGTGCATCAATAACCTTGGATATTACATATTGTCTCTTGTTTTTTTTTTTATCTTACAAAAAATAAATACTGTTTTTAGCTTGAGGTAAATGAAATCATCTATTTGGAATATTTTAGCCACATGGCTCTGTTGAGTTGTTTTTGTCAGGTGAATAGAATTACAAATGATTTATAGTATATAAACAAATAACTCATTATGGTCCTTCACGAGGTACTAAGTGATTTTTTTTCCAACTCATTGTTTTCCCTCTCTTTTCTTTTGTCTCATTAAAATATTTATTTTCTTTTTTCTTGCGTCTTATGGATCCTTATCAGCTTGGAAATTTTCCATACTCCTCATATCCACCCTCGGTAATGGGAACTGCATATATGGGAAACTCTAATGTTATGCCGCTTCAAGCTAACCCTTACCAATCGCCCATACCCCCTTACCAACTAGCAAATGACTGTAAGTGCATTTTGTTTTAAAAATAAATCAATAAGAGAGCTTTGAGATATCAAAAGAGGAGTGAATAGACAAAGAAATGAAAAGATTAGATAGGGAGGTTTGCATGACAGAACCTTAATATTTTTGATTAAATAAATCAACTTGATTTAGCTTCGATACCACCACCGTCGATGTATCCACAAACACCAGGCTATCCACCTACACCAGGTCCAAGTTATCCATACCACTTAATGTATGAAGAGCCCTCTTGTTGTGAAAGGTATTTTAGAAAGTGAAGGAAATGATGGGGTTTGTATTAACTTGAAGCACTCCTTATTTTTTCAGTCTAGCGGAGACATTTTGCTGTTGCTTTGGTTATGGTCAGCCTCGGGACCCATATGAGGAGAGCTTAATGAGGGATATAAATATAAGACGTAGAGTGCTTAAAGAACAAAGAAAAGAGATGCAAGTCTATAAAATGCAACAAGAGAAACACCAACAGCTGCAGATACAGCAACAACAATTACAACAACAACAACAAATGCAACAGCAGCAACAACAACAACAACAGCAGCAGCAGCAACAGGCTCTTCAAACACCAGACCAAACAGCTGTTGTTTAATTAAAACGAAATATTGTAGAACAATCAAATGTATTCAACCCCTAAATCTTAAAAAATCCTAATAGAGACTTCTTGAAATCATCCCTTTGCAATTATTTTTACAGTACGCGATCGGTTTAAAGAGTGACTAAAATTAAAGCTGAACTCTCAATAAGAGTAAAATATTTCTTAATAGCTAAAATTTGGAGTAAGAGTGTAAAAATGTTTGAAAAAAAAGTTACTCTTAAACCTGGAGCATAATGTATTGTGGTTTTTGAAAAGTGGTGCGCAGTCAAGTGAGCATAATGAAAGTTTAGAGATACCCCGATTTTACAGGATCTGTTAAAGATAATGAATATAATTATATTACACCTGCATATATTGGACTCAAAACCGTATATAAAGGGAACGAAAAAAAAACAAAAAGTACAACTTTCTCATCAAACATCGATTTAATTCATCTTAATTAATATCACTGGTACTAAAATGATTACCCCAGCGGAACAAAACACGAATCTACATCTTCAGGAACCTGCCGATTCACCTGTTGGTTTTAAAAACGTGCCTTCCTTTGAAAAACCTATAGAACTATCTATTGAAGGCCAAATTCCTGAATGGGTAAACGGTGTTATGTACAGATCAGGTAAGACCAAATGATTTTATTTTAAAAATAAAAACCGAACCAATTTTTTTAACATCCATTGTATCATTAGGCTCTGGTCGATACAACGTTCTTTTAGATAATGGTGACACCTACCACATTGGGCATCCTTTTGACGGTCTCGCTATGTTGCATAGATTTGAAATCTGCGGTGAGACCCAAACTGTACGTTACAACTCTCGTCATACTTCCCACGGTGTTGAAAAGCGTATTGCACAAAGAGATCCAACTTTGTTGACATTTGGCCCTGATCCTTGTAAAACAATTTTTGGTCGTATGCAAACTGTCTATCATCACATATCAAAGTTTGGTATAAATGCGGAGCTCCAGGAACATGATGCTGAATTTGACATGGTCAATGTGACAATCACGCCTAACTTTCCGCTCGGTCAGAGATTAGAAAATGAACTGGGTATAAAATGTGGTGAAGCTCTGGTAGTAAAGCGCGATGCTAATACCCTACAAGTTGTTGATAATCAATCCTTAAGTAAGTCTATCATATTTTGTTTATATTTCTTCTAGATTATGTATTAACTTTTTATACTAGTGCCACTGAAGATGTTTACATATAGTCATGTAAGTGAGAAGATACAAGGTCAGCTATGTGCCTCCCATCATCAGTATGATGAAGAAGCAGACGAATACGTTAACTTTATGGTGAAACTTGGTCCTTTTCCATCTTTTCAAACATTTACTCTCGGTCCTTATTTGCCTAGTCCTCCTGGAGAGAAAGAGCAACTTCCTCCACCTGAACCAAAGCTTCACCAGCCCATCTGGAGACATTTAGGATCATGGAAAACACTTCAATCTCTCAAGCCTTCCTATATTCATTCCTTTAGTATGACAAAGAACTACATAATCATACCAAACTTTCCTTACTACTATTCATTTGGTGGCTTGTCAGCTATTTACTACTCGAGTGCCTACCAAACATTCTACTGGGATGAAACTAGACATACTCTGTTCCATGTCATTGACCGCCACACTGGAAACCATATTGCTACTTATGACGCTGATCCATGCTTTTCGTTTCACACTGCCAATGCATGGGATGAGGATGTTGGACTCCCTGGAGGAGGCCATGAAAAGGTGATTTATATGGATTATTGCGTATATGAAAATACTGATATTGTGGATGCAAGTTTTGAACTTGGTAAGGCTCCTTCTGGAAAGGTGGACTTGGACAATGTTAAGCCCGCTCGCTATGTATTCAATAAGAACACTGACAATAAGGAAGATCATCAAATTAAACCCTCAAAATTTTGTCGCTTCCGTCTTGGAAATGTACCAGTAACAAAGCCAGGTGCAAAACAATGGAAATCATCATGGTCTGACTTTAAACTCTCTTCCATGACAGCATATAATAAGCGCCGTGTTGCATCGTATCAAGTAATTGGCCAAGATTTGGAAATGCCTCGTTTTAATCCAAAATATAACTTGAAGCCATATCGATATTGCTGGGGTGTTTGTGAATCTCGTCATGCTCCTTCTTATGCCTCTGGTGCAGTTGTAAACGGAATAATCAAACTTGACCTTAATCAGCCTTATAGTGGTCCTAATACTGACGAAAAAAGCTCTGCCAAAATATGGGATCAACCAGGTTGCTCATGTGCCGAGCCTATTTTTATTGCTAACCCGGATGGAACAGCTGAAGATGATGGTGTTATTCTCTCTATTGTGAATGCAGTCAATGATAATAATACAGAATCCTGTTTTATGTTAATATTGGATGCTGCAACATTGAAGGAACTTGGAAGATCAACCATTGGCAATTTTAATGCTGTAACATTACATGGTAGTTTTGTTGATACCAACGGTCGCGGGGTTGCAGTGAATTAACCAAGGGAAAACTTAGTTTCGTCAATCTTCATATACTAGTATTCATTATCATTATTATACATTATTATAAAATATATTTTAAATAAAAATCGAAAATATATCTTTTTTTTTAAAAAAAAAAATGCATCAATAACAAACAAGGACATATATAATATAAGTTTCAATGATAAGGTTCAACACTGCAATACTAAAAAACTTTAAAAGACACCTCAGGATAAATATTGACGATCATTACTTTATCAAATGAGTGTTTTTATTATTGTTTTGTTTCACTCGTATTCGTGTCATTATGAAAAGCATAAATACCTTATTTGGTCATATTTACACTGTATCATTATTGAGTGAAATCATCATAATTTTGTTTTAGAACACTAAATGAAGTTCCACCAAAAGCATTCGTAATTGAAGTAGCACTGTAGACGATTTCGTATCAAATTTAATACACGAACGAGGTGGCCCCAGCCGTAGGCTGGTCCCACCTCCCCACTACCCACTACCCTAACCTAACCCTAACTATCTTAAACCATTGAGACCAATCAATTCATAAAAGTTGAACCTTAGAAATTGCATAAAGATAGACAGTTCCTTATTCATAACAATATGTTCATTGCTGAATAAGAGAAAAAAAAATGGGTTCCAAAAAATAGCAAGATTGAACAGCTTCCAAATTAGTATATCGTATCCTTATATGGAAGGCAAAGTGGTAATTGAAAGAGCACGAAAATTTAGTATATAGATTTAGTATATAGATATAAAGCCATATGACTATTTAATCAATCTAAACTAGATCTCTCTCTCTCTTTTTTTTTTTTTAGCTATCTTTATTATTTATTGAAATGGTTATAGGAAATACAAAATTAATTGTTATGATGAAACATGTAAATGGGTGTGGGTTGGTTTAATGTGATTTCTTTTTACAGGAAATTTTTTCTAAGATTTTTTGAGGGTATGAAAAATGAGAGAACTTATTGCAAAAAATGGGTAGGGGTAGGACTGATGCTCATTGCCATCATACCATTCGTGACTTCATCATCTTCCTCTTCCTCTTCTTCTTCACTATCGCTATCATCCTCCTCATCGTCCTCAGCAATCCACTCAAAGTAAATATTATCAATATAAATACGACTGGCTTCCAACTTGTAAGGGTCAAACGGGAAGAACGATTGGACTGTTTGCATCAAATTAGACCCTCCTAAACCAGGTACAAAAATGTCTTTGTTTTTCTCCAAGACAGGGTATATATACATAAAATGTGTGGAGTGGGCTAATTTTGCAAACTGGCGAACTACTGCAGGTGAGCACAACTTGAGAGGATTGAAGCGACTCATGATTAGACGAGGTAAATTACGTAGGCCCAAGCACCAGTGACGAGATGAGCCGCCGCCAGGAGCAATGAGCTCACCAAATTCTTCATGTTCAACGTTTTCCTCCATCTCCAAATCATCATTACTGATTACCATGTCCCTCCAGCGAAAACAAAAGATATACATTATTGCTTGAACAACGGCATAAAATACATCATGTTTTGTGGAATCTAAACTGACAAGATTGCCTTCATTTTGGTCGACATATGAATGGCACCAATTAGTAAGGGTCAAGACGACACGCTGGATGGTACTAGGTTCCAAAAATTTGGCTCTTGCGACGTAGGACGATATATACGAAGATGCCGCAGCGCGTGTAACATTAGGCTTGAGAGGGTCGGTAATGTGTTGGATAAGATGGTCAAGAAAGTACTCGCCGTATACATTCACATTGGAGGAGCAAAAATAAAACAATAAGAACTGAGTGTAACGGGACTTCAGTGTTTTAAGAACAGCACGATCAAAGATATCCACCAAAGCATAGAATATTTCATCCTGAATATCCAAAGATCCACTTTGAATACACTTTGCAAGGTGCTGAAATGACAAGGACATCATTGCATCCAATTTACGAACCATATACTTGATTTTTTCCAATGAATCATTTTCTTCAGTTTCAAAAACTGAGGCATCCGAGTTAATACTGTCGTCATCAGAGTCATCAGAGTCAGAGTCAGAGTCGTTGTCACTGTTTTCAGAATCATAGTTTTCATCGAAATCCATGTTGTACACATCAAAATCAACATCTTCTTCGGTTTCATCAAGCTCAATTTGAATATGGGCATCTATTTGAACCATTTGATCGACAACAAGACCCAGTATTTGCTTACGCAAGACAGGAACATAATCGGAGATTAAAAGAATGTTTTTGATATATGCAGCATGTTCAGCTGAATTAAATCGCTTATGAGGTACAAAACGAACCAAGCTAACAAATAAGGAATTAACACCAGTAGGAATAAGCTGAAGCATACTCTGTAAAGCTAGATGATAGCGTTCATATGAGCCAGTACGGGTTGTACAAGGAGAAGGAGGGAGTATAGAGCCTACATACAAAGTAATTAGTAGATGCAAATAAATGATTATTATTGAGTAAAAACATACGGTATCTAAATCCTTGAACAAGTGAATTTAAAACAGGAACAATGTAGAATGCGTGGGCTGATACCAGGTTTTTCAAAAAGTGAATATACATGGTAACAAAGTTTTGACTACGGAAACTCCAATCAATTTGCAAAATTGCTTCAACCAAACCAGTAGAAGATTTATCCAATAGAGACACAGATTGGGTGAGTACAGTAATCCAAATATGGAGTTTTAAAGTAGAAGGGGCTTCCGGATTAGATGGGTCTCTTGTAAGGATTTCTATTAATTCATTATAGCGATTCACATTACCCTAAAAGACAAAAGTTATTAGAATTCAACTCTAAACTTGCAACTGCCAATTAAAATTCGCAAAAAGAAAAAAAATGACAAGATAGAGTTCCACATGATGAGCAAACATCAACCATCAGTTGAAGTGCAATACATCACTTCTTTGTTTTGCGTATGCCATAACTACTAATAATATATGCCTGTTTACCCACATGATCCCAATCTTTTTCATTTAACAACAAGAGACAATTCTCGTATAAACAAAATTTCTTTTTTTGCAATTTATGAAGGCAAATAATAACTTTATATACTTTTTGGACCCAATAAAGACTTTGCAATTACCCGAACGTACAGTAAAACTTACTGTACGGGGACATGCATAGTAGTTTGTATTTTTTTTTTTTGGTTTTAGGGAAAAAGAAAACCCTTTCCAGTGTGGAACTGTGAAAAGAAAAGAAAAATGTTAACACCAATTTGTTTTCACTATTTACCTGTTCTTTTTCTCTAAGGGCTCCTGTTACAAAGGTCTTCATAATAAGCTTCATATTTGCCAACTTCTCTTTTGAGACTGTTTCCATGGTTTCTTCTTCCACATTGGTTACTGAAACACCCTTTTTCTTCAGGGACACTGAATCATTATTCACAGAAACAGCCTGATCAAGCGAAGTAATAGGTTCAATGGTGGGTGATCTGACTGGCATTATGAAGTGAATTTCCAAGTGAAAAAATAGACGAAGAAAAGAACGAAAAAAAAAAAAAAAGACTGTGGCCATTTTTAGGAACCTTTTGTATTTCTATACCACAAGAGGCTTAGATGGCAAGTCACATTTCCGCTTTCGGTTTATTGATGAAATCTTCAATTTACGACCCATTAAAAAGTCCAACTTATGGTGGAAACACTGTAGTTGTATAGGATATGTTTATTAATAAATTGTCTCAAAGTGTGGCTAGTCGTTCCAAAACCTCAAGACGAAGGACATCGTATAAGAAAAGAGGCATTTACGTACATGAGGGCGTATTAATTAAATATATAGTGTAAAATAAGAGAGCCATCATGGTAGCACTTTTTCAAAACAGATTTCTTAGGGGACGACCCTCAGATTTCTTAGGGGACGACCCTGTACCCGATCCATTACAAGACGGAGTTTTAACAGAGGGTCATCACTTAACTTTTCTTTTTGCATAAGTAAGTTTATTAAAGGGTCATCACTTAATCATCTCAAGTATTCAAATAAGGGTATCAATTAAGAATCTCAATTTTTTAAAGTGGGACATTAATCAAACATTCCATTTTGATATTTTCCACCTTTCTTGTAGCTAAAATGAATTAAGATTGGTTTGGCTTTGGTAATTACAAGAGTAAAGTTCTCAGTCGCGTAATCTGTTAATAACTTGTTGATTGTTTCTTTGTCAGCGTTCTTAGGAATTACAGGGAGTGATGAGAAGATTTTAAACGTTTGTCCAGTGTCAGAGTCTGTTTTCATTTTAAATTAAGTGAGAAGAGTAGTTAAAAGAAAAGAAAAAGGCTTTTTAATAGACTTGGAAGCGTATTTCTTATTCTTAAGTGATGACCTTGTGTTAAAACTCCGTCTTGCAATGGATCGGGTACAGGGTCGTCCCCTAAGAAATCTGAGGGTCGTCCCCTAAATTTTTCGTTTTCAAAAAGAAAGTAGAACTGAACTTTACCAAACATTAGCAGAGGAAGAGACAAAATCTGTATTCTCAACATCAGAAAGTCGCATTGAAAAGTAACTTGAAAATATCTTTATAAATCCATTACAACATACGGCTTGACTGATGGCACAGCATCGTATTACCTCTGATATTGCAGTCGAGAACCTTTTTAATACGAATAATACATGACGGAAGACGCGTTCACTTAGCAAGCCCTTGAATCGAGTAAAGCATAATTCCACCTCTTGTGATGCACGGGGATATATTTCTTCCATGATAGCTTTTGAAAATAATTTAATAAAGTTATGTCCTAAACCTTGTCTCTGTGTGTTTTGACCTGTTTTTTGGCCTTTTTCCAAAGCTTGGAGTAATAAGGACTTACCAACAGAAAAATGGGCATGTGATATGCCTTGCACAAATAGCCAAAACATGAAAGGTGTTACGTATCAACTGTTTTGTTCTGACGGCTCTTGATAAAGATGTTGTTTCTAACATAATTTTGATGGAGTTTGGCTCAGTTTTTGTACCAATTAATACTTACCACATTCACCATTCCTTTATTCTTTATGACCCACTTTCCCGCGCACACTACAAGCTCTTTTTTTTTTTGTGAGTTCTTATGTTGATACTACTCTACTAAAACCTTTTGGCTTATAGGTTCTTTAGTATGAAATTCGTAGTTACATTATCCATTATCTTGGTAGTTATTAATAAGAGATAAATAATTAGTATACGACTAATGGAATAAAAAGGTAAAGAGGAAATATGTTGAACGATAGCCAAAACCTGAACGTAACTACGCCAAATGAATTGAAACTGTAATCGATAGATGTAACTTATCGTTAGTCTGACGTCACTCAAGATTGACTTGTAGTGTTGGACACAACATTTCTTAAATCAATTATGCGAGAAAGCCTGTTTATATTAGTTACTGTGATCTCTACTACATATCAATATTTTTCATAATGTAACAGAATATATTTAATCTAAAGCAAATGGGTTTTCATCTTTTCCTTTTCTCCTTTAACATTATATATCTTATCTTATTTTACTTTAGCTTTGAACTTAGGTATTATATTATTATTAAAGATGTTTTAAAACACAGTAAAATA
>VCJM01000301.1:31711-41739 GCA_024139495.1 Backusella sp. ASU-2019c | reverse complement strand
AAAAAAAAAAAAAAAAAAAAAAAAAAAGATAAATATTTTTTTTTGTGCTAGGAACTATCATAACATAAAAGATTTGGAATTTTATTTGATTTGTAGCTCCTCTCTTTCCAATTTCATAATGAGTATTGGGTCTTGGTGGTATATATTGAATTTTATCTATCCATCTACATACAAACTAACCTGTAGAAAAATAGTTCCTGTTGCTCCATGGATTATAGCAATCCAGGCCCAACGTCAAGTAATAATTCTGGACGAAATATAACTCCTATTCATGATTCTAGCCAATCTTACAGACCTACAAGTAACCAAATTGAAAGTATGGGCGACTATTTTTCATATCAAAGTCAGATAAACCGCTCTTACCGGTCATCAACTCAGTGCAATGAACGTAATAACGCGTACAATCATAATCCTGATACATCCTACGTTGGTTCTGATAGATGGGTAGGCTACGCAGCACCTGGGTATTGCTTTTCTCCTCCACAGTACTATGAAAGTCATCCCCCATATAATATGCAATACCTTGCAAATGGAAGAATGTCTGGAACTTTTGAATGTATACCCATCATACCAAACCATATTATCTACGGGTCTCTCCCTTACCAGGCTACACCTTCAACCTGCCAACAATTGAATAACAATGGATACACTCCTTTGGCTGATAAGGTCAAACTTGAGATAGCGCATGGTAAACTTACCAAGGGAAAGAAAAAGTCTCCTTGTAATCACCCAACACGTCAAGGAAATGGGAGAAAACCAGGGATCATGAAGCATCAATGTCCTGTCTGCTTCAAAATATTTTCGCGACAGTACAATCTAAACTCACACTTAAAAATTCATACAAAAGAAAGACCATATATTTGCAAATATGGAGGCTGTACGTGGACGTTTGCTCGCCCCCACGATCTCAAACGGCATCAGCTACTTCACTCGGGCATCAAACCTTTCAATTGTATATGTGGAAAAAGGTTTTCTCGAAGCGACGCTTACAAAAGGCATTTAAAAACTAATGTCGAGTGTTCGATAATGACCGCTTGTATGTCTCTCCCAGATACTTCTTACTGATAACTATGAAAACCAAAATACTGAAACAATATGGACCAAATATGACAGCCTAAAGGTTATGTTTGCTCTCTTTATGAATTAAATCCCGAAAGTATTTAATGTATTGGTGTCGTAATAGACAATATTTGTAGTTTCATTATATTGTTCAAACGTATACATACCTATTATATCTTATCCTTTGTAGTAGCCAAGTTTATATCTTTTTTATCACAAAATATGATATATAAAATACTAAAAATAAACATAAAATAGTTCCCACACCATGAAAACGAATAGGGGAAACATGAGAGTGGATGATGTGCTAGAATAATTTCTCTTATCCTCTTTTACTAAAATAAGTTTGTTTTGATGATCGCCACATAGAGTGTTAAGTAACTGTTCTCAGAATAGCAGTAGAGTTCTCATGTACAATTTTCTATTTCAATATTTGTATTGTTTATAATAAAATATAAAAACAAATCCAAGTTATCGTATCACATCTTGATATCAAATCAGCTCTCCGAATTACTATGACGAAAAATAATAAATTGTCGTTTTACTGTTGCTATAGGATAATTTACTTAAAAAAAAAAGAAAAAAAAGAGAGAAAAAGATGAAAGAAAAGGAAAACAGTCTTCACGTGGTATTATTCTAGCAAACTATCTGAGATTGTCTTCATCATCAATAAAAATTACACAAGAAAACTAAAGTATTCGAGATAGGATATTGTTTTAACGTATTTTAGTTGTTATTTTACCAGACCGGTCCTATAGCCACGTCTCTCTCTTGATCTGACAATAAAAGCCCAATCTTATTTTTAAAGATCAATCTACTTGATGAATGATTCGTGTAGAATTATAGAGTTTTAAATTGGTTAAAATTGGGTATATTTGTTGCTAAGACAGAATGTATTCTCATATCATATATTATCATCTATCTCATCGACTATCCTAAAAAAAAGAAGAAAAAAAGTTGCTGAAATGATACAATGTTTTCCCATCTTTTTTTTTTCTTAAAAAATAACAAAAGACAATTAGGGAGTAACACTAAAAAGAAAAACTGAAAACAAACTTAACATCAAACTTTTTTATTATTAAGCCCTAGAAGATTGATTCTAGAAAATATCTCATACCCCAACACTCTGCGAACAAACCTTTCTTTATATTAGATTTAAGATTTAGATAGTGCATATAACTTGATCTTATATTAAATTCACCTTAACCTCTATGGCGACCGTTAGTATCACATGGGAGTGTATAACTTCTGTTTTTTTTTTTTTCGTTAAATATATGATACTCAGCTGATGTTTTGAGAACGTTGAATTCTGTTTTTGCTGCCATAAAGAAACGAAACAAAGTACACTATTTTTATAGGTATATGTACTCGTTTTCTAGACTTTTAAACTTTTGAGGTTGGTATTTGTATTTCTTTTTTACTCATGTCTTTCGATTCTCAAATTAAATAATATACATTTCAAAACTTAAATAGAGAATTATTTCTAGAATAGCATTGGGTCAATCAAATGATTGAGTAACATTATTGAACAAACTGCTATTAAATAGACTCCAATTAAAGGGAAGGGAGGTTGCGTCACTTATAAGTTTGTGACATTTAATTTAAAATAGTTTTGGTTGAATACTACTCCAAATTCGAAATCACTTGCATGTAGTAGTTTTGAAAGAAATTCGAAAAGAATATGTTTTTCAGCAAAACATTTATTTAAAGAAAAACAAAAGGGAGAAAATAATGAAGATGGGAATACCTTTTATTTTATTTGTAATACAAATATCAGTTGAAGTTAAACCTTAGCAGCAATATCAATTGAACAACATGTTTTAGATACATTACCTGTAGTCTTTGTATAGTTTATTCTAAGATTTAATAATACCTTAGTGACATAAATAAATTTTCTTTTGTATAAAATAGAAGTGAAAAAGGATGGTTAATACCAAAGCAACCTATATTCAAAATACCAAATAGTCAAGCGGAACGGAATATAATTTCGGAAATTCTATTCTTTCAAAAATACAGATTATTAACATTAAAGAGTTCTTTATTAACGAAAAAAGAAAAGGAATTTTCTATTGTAGCTTTAAATAAAACATGTCAGTTGGGTACATTAAGTTCTGACTTGCAAAGGGTATTATCTGATCTGAACAATATCCGTCCACACGTTTACCAAATAATTCTCTCCGATGTTACAAAAAAAAAACAGTTTACTCGCACTTATCGGCTTTATTCCCGAGTAGTTTCCAGAATAATTAATTTTAGTATAAATTAAAGCTATTTTATAAACCTTTTCCTCCTTTGCTTTGTCTATATTTTTCATCAATTGTATTTTTAAATAGAGACGTACGATTCTTCGCGCCATTAATTGATCATAGTATTATAGATTACAATTAAATCTCGAAATCGCAACACAACCTAATATAATAACCTCAAAGTTAGAATGCATTTGCTAGGCTTTATTCTACTCATTTTTACCTTTTTAGACATGAAATATAACAGTTGATCAATTAAGTTTATGAATAACACTTGAATAATGGAATATCGAATATGAATGTGCGAATAATAAAGTGTTCAAAGTTCGAGGTTTAATTGTCCATGATCTATAATAGAATTACAACGATGATGAAAACAATTCAACTGCAATAGAGTATCTAGTATAAACCATTAAAAGTTGTATATAAAATTGTGAGTTATAAGATATTTAGATATAAAAACTTATTTGTATAATGTATAATAGGCACTTTCTTCGCTACTTATTTCGTATTAACATTGTATTTCAATTTTTTCATTTCTTTTAAAGAAATTAAAACTTTGTCTGATCGCGATGGTTTCTCTATAGAAAGCAACACTTTTAAATCGAGAAGTTAATTTTATGAAAACTAAACTTTTGTCCTAAAGAAGTCTTATACTCCTACTCCAAATAATATAAGCAAATTTCTAGCAATATTTTGAAGAAAGGAACCACATACTCGATTTTATTCAATTAATGAAGAAAAGCGATCCAGATTTTTTATGGAATTTTCTAGAAAATTTTGATGTTCTCAGTTGTGGTTAAAAGCAAGATGTGTTTTTCTTGCTCAAAATAAATAAACATGAAGTGAAAACGTATAACTTCGATTAGATGGTAATATTCGATTATGATAAGTTGAGAAGAAAAACGCGTGAAGCTGTGTCCTAACAGCCATTAGCTCTAATATGGTTTTTATTTCTCAAGAAAAGGAAAAGCTACTTTAAATTATTTTAAATTATAGTTTTTAGGTCCTTAACAACTATACCATGAACTTCTAATCTTTACACTGTAAATGAAAGAAAAAAATATAGTCTCGGCTTATTCATTCCTGTCTACATAAAGTCTAAAAGCTTTTAAGTTTTGTTTTCTTAAAATATATGCCATTCCAATAATCAATGTTAGAAGAGTAACGCTTAATTATCCTAGATCCAAAATGCGCCTTGAAATTCATTAAATTATATCCGAATACAATTGAATAAATATGAAAGGAAAAAGGCTAGTGATGTTACCCTCCAATTTTGAATTCAATAAAACGTTCAGGAAACTGCTAGAAGGTATTGAAATCTATCCAAATGCCTTTTAACAATACTTAAAAGATGTTAATCAGTAAAAAGAAAAGTGCTAAAATATTCTTAAATGAATTTCGCTTCTATTCTTTTATATTCTTTTATATTCAAATACCTAAACGGATACATATTTTTGATGCTGATTTCAATGCATTTCAATGTAATTTTAACTTTAGTATTCATAGTTTGATACATCCCTCAGAGCCCTTCGAAAGTGAACAGGTGATACAATTGGTATTAGATATACCAAGCGAGTCTCTTCGTACAAAATTGACAAGAGTATGGTATAAAATTCGCAAATATGTCCCAATTCCTCTTGATCTCGATCCTGATCTCTACTATCATTTATTACAAATGGAAAATGAATGCTTTGAGAGTCTCCGAGGTGATATATATCCTGCTAGAGTAGATGAATAAACATCAACTTGGATTGCTGCATCATTGTTAACGGTCAGAAACGTACCAAATAAAATCGCTGAAGGTGTCCCCAAAGCAGTCTCAGAAGAAGTAGTTGAGGCAGACACTGAAAATGAAGGCATATTTTATAACTCTATCTAATACCAAGATGAGGAAATATTGTAGATGCCGTTTCGCATCAACAACCAACAGCATCTCTACCACTATTCTCCTCTTCAAATAGCCAACAGACTCCCATTAATTTGGCCATATCAAGAAAAAGAAAGAATACATTTGATTCTGAATTGCCTGGCAATCTCGCTCAAAGTCAGAGCTTATTCGCGGAACCCGAGGAAGCCACTGATTTGGCCCAAAACAAGAAGAGAAATACTGTTCCTGAAGTTGGCAGTCTCTCTCAATCCCAGCCTTCACCAAGCAACAGTGCCCAGGCACCAAAAGCTCAAACTATCATCAATAAAACTTATAAGGGGTAAGTCACATTTATAGCGTCAAAACGAAAGACACTATACTATTTTTTTAAAAAAAAATGAGGAACAATATAATACCCCCTCTTTTTAAAATTATAATTTAATGTAAAGCATCTAGACACTACCTATCTACATGGATTTATCAAGATGGTAGTTTTTTCTATGTCCTTATTTGATTTTATGTTGTTCATAGAGCCAACCATTCTGCCGTTGTTTTTTTTTGTACACCAAAAATGTTAGTCAAAGAATAGGTTTGTTTTATATTAGAAACAATTCCTTGCGTACTACTTAAAATATGATTATTCTACTCGGTATTTCCTCTTTTTTCTTGTAGCACACAAGATTCAATCCACTGTAGTAGAAACTTTAGTGCATAAATCAGGTACAAATAATAATATTGTCAAAAAACAGTCACTTGAGCGATCAAAAGTGGTAGTTCCATCAATGTAATATTTTTTGACGTCTAAGCATGAAGAGTATTGCTTTGAATATCGTATTAGTGTAAATAGTATTATAAATATCACTTCTCATACCCCCTGGGATTTATTTCTGAATCTATTTTTATAAATTAATTATAGATTTCAGGGTCTTCTTACTCCATTCTTGTATAATATTGCTGTCTTAACTTGAATTTTATGTCGATTATGTCTTGTTATGGTAAAATTATAATACAAGGAATTTTTTTAAAAAAAATACTTTAAGTTAAAAAAAAGAGAAAGAAGGAAAACGAAATAAAAGAAGTAGCACTATAGTATCTATTGAAACAAGTGGATTATATATATATAATAAACAGTGAATATTTATTCATCAGATAGGTTCAGTGTCTTCATTATTTCCACCAGAATTTTTTAGAAAGAAACAGATACATAATCAATGTATATTATAGTTGTAGTTAAAGTCCATATTCAATGTAGAAACAGTACTTTATCTATCAGAAGTGCATACTTCCTGGGAATTAAGTTAGTTGAACTCTAGTCATTTATAGCTAATGTTTTTTTTTATGTTGTATCCCGGGTTTTGATATTTGTTTATCAAAAATGGTATCTCTAGATTAACAGTAATTCTAACTGGTTTTAGAGGCACAATGACACCAAAAAGTTTCACTATAAGATTATATAAGAGGCCAGTTAAGGGCTTGAGCCTAAGAAAAATTTGGGCGGTTAATTTCGTTTTAATGTATGACAATGAAAATCTAGAAGATAAATGAAAATAAAATAACCAGAATTCGAAAATAAATCATAGCAAAAGAAAAGTGTCCCTCCAATTAACTAACATGGATGAGTAAAATGATGAAAAGATTTTAAAGAAACAATAATTAAAAACAATTCTTCTAAAATAAGGTAGTGGGCAATCTAAAAATTCCAAATTGTTATTTTTAATGTCTTTGCAGGAGTTTATAAGCTTTATTAGGCAGGTGTGAAGCGTCTGCTCTAAAAATAAAACGCATGGTTACATCAACAGTTTTCTGAAGCTTCGGAAACATGTAACCTTTTAAATTTACCATTCTATATCAAAAAATAGTAGTATAAAGCTGTAAATAGATATATCTGTATATACATGCATATAAATATATGTGCATATTTTTGAGTACTTAATTCATAATAGTCACTGTCAATAATTGGCTAAACCTAATAAGATTGAAATGTCAAATCTTAGGGGGGCTAAAGTAAGTTTTAGCTAAATGGTGATGTACCTCGAATATTATAAAAGGGTTTAGTACCTGTCTGTGCTTTACAGCAAATATTAAAGAAACCAATGTACCACTAGCGATTTTTGTATTACATTTTACAGAACCACCATGGACTTACCCAGATAAAGTTGCCTCCTGACAATTGAATTAAACAATTTTATACACTTACCATTTCGATTTGGATTTAATTTCAACTCCTTCAGTCTATATATTCTCGAGTTTATTTTATTTTCTTTTCTTTTTTTCTTTCTTATTTTCAAAAACCAATCTGGCTTTCGGTCTTGATTAATTTTTAACCAACCAACACCCGTCCTTTCTTTAATAAACACCACCTCCTTCACATTCATTTTTTCATCCATACTTCTGTTAATTTAACACAATGGTTGCCCGTTCCAGTTTAATTTTTTCATCAATCGCTTTACTCACTTCTTTCGTAAACGCATATGGCCAAGTGGCCCAAGTTGTTGACGCCAACAACTTCTGTGTTTTCCTTCCACCTTCTGATTCAGCTGACAGAATAATTTCAGATACTGAATGGAATGCTGAGGCATTCTGTATTGGTAAAACACCTTTGGCCAAAAACGCTGGAAAATTGAGTTCTGGATTCATTCAATCCGCACATTTTGTTAAAACCGATACCTACGTTCAGGTCACTGGTCAGATTAATCCTTCAAAAGCTAGATTGGATCCAAAAGATGAAGGTGGACAAATGGATATCAAGGCACCCAAGGGATCCTCTTGCGCCGGATGGAAATACTACGTTAACCTTATTGAACCTGCTGGTAATACTTACTGTATGCGCTGCTGTGTAAGTTTAATTTTTTTTTAGTCTAACTTAAGACATAGACGGAGATGATATTTACTTTTTTTCTTCTTTACATTTAATTAATTAGAATGATGACAGAACCTGTAACCGTGGTATTTCCGAGAAGGGCTGTGCTCATATTATCCCAGGTGATTACAGTGGCCCCTATGGTGGTGATAAGGGATCCTCTGAACCTCCTGCCGCCACCAACTCAAAGTCTTCCACTAAGGCTAAAACCACAACTACCAAGACTAAGACCAAGACTACTGGATCTGACGCTTCCAAGACCGCCGCTCCCAAGACTACTGATCCTGTAGCTGACTCTGGTTCTGCCAGTACCTCTACTCCTGATGCCGATAAGCCTGTAGCTGACTCTGGTTCTGCCAATACCTCTACTCCTGGTGCCGATAAGCCTGTAGCTGACTCTGGTTCTGCCAATACCTCTACTCCTGGTGTCGATGCTCCCGTAGCTGGCGCTGATCCTGCCACTGGCTCCTCTACTGCTGCTTCCAGCGAAGTTACTATCACACCTGCTGAAACACCTATCGCCGCCACTTCTCCTGCTCCTGCAGCTTCATCCAACGTTGAAATCTTAAACCAGAAAGTCACCGAGCAATCCGTAAGTGGAGCTGAAGCATTCAACCCCGGTATGATCACTTTGGCAATCACTGCAGTTTCCATGGCTTTGATGTTGAACCAGTAAAACTTCATATGTTTTAGTAGTAATGAAAACTTTAATATTTTTTCATGTAATAACAATTTACCTTTTTCTATTTTCTATTTACTTTTTTATCTAAGAAAAAATGATCTACACAATTCTTGTATTTCTTTTGGGATCGTCAGTTTTTTTTTTATGCCTGGCATTAACGGAAAGTTAAAGCTTTCCCAATTGATATTATTTTATTTTTTAAACTATTAATTCAGATCCCTTCTATATTATAATAACTAACGTTTTAATACCCTTACCTTATAAAAGTTCTTTTGGCTAATGTTTTTAATCAATTATCGCAATCATTTTGTGTTTTTATCATAAATATTATTTTGGTTTATAATATGAAGTTAATGGCCTTTGACCTAATTTTTTTGTCTAATTTCTTCCACTGTCATAAATGATCACTTTAATTGACAAATAAACAGCCTATCTCATTAAGTAAAATATTCTGTTTTGTTTATCAGCTCCAATTTAAAACCAGCAAGGCATAAAGTAATTAAGAAAAAACGTTTTGAGGTAACACGGATCTAAAATTAAACATCAATGTTGTTGAAGTTTTTGTTTGTCAAAATTACGTGAAGGAAATTTGATATCAAGCAATAAATGAATAAAAAAAATACAATCATGATTATCAGGATCAAATTGAGCAGAAGAAGTATTCAGGTATAAGGGATATAAAAAATACTCTCTATTTACAGCTTCATTCTTTGCTATCTCCTACTTAAATGGCCCCTTTTTTACCATGGCAATAACCATATTTAGATTATGTGTAACATTTAATAGGTTTGGTAATGAAGACACATTGTACAATAATTATTCTGGATAATCTTTAAGGAAAATGAAGAAATGGATCGCTGGAGCTGCTAGAAGTGTTGATCTTTCCAAAGAATCAGAACCTGTTGAATTTAAATTACTGTATAAGGTTTTTTTAAACAAAATGAAGAGTACAATGGCTATTCCGAGAATGTATGTTCTCAACCTCCTATACACGAGTATATTTTGGATTAGGTAGTAAAAAATAACCTGATCAGGTTATTATCATTATTTTAAACTCATACAAAAGCCAAATTTGCTGTTTGAATCCCTTTTCGGTCAATTTGTTAGATTGTCCTAAAGTAAAGATGTATTGAAGAAGCATTATTTATTATTGTAACGAATTCTATAATAAAAAAAAGCGTGTTAATTTAATATTGAAAAAGTGAATTTAAATCAAATGCAGAAAAATATTTTAATTGTTACAGATATCAAAATTATTTTATAATATGGCTGTCTCTTATGGATTATTCAAAAAAAAAAAATACATACATA
>VCJM01000301.1:14929-24939 GCA_024139495.1 Backusella sp. ASU-2019c | reverse complement strand
ATTTTTTTTTTTTTTTTTTTTTTATTATTCACATTCAGTATCGACCCTTTCACCCGTAAGGATTGGTATGATATTAAGGCCCCCTCCATGTTCGAGGTCCGTCAAGTCGGTAAGACTTTGGTCAACCGTACTCAAGGTCTTCGTAACGCCAACGACTCTTTGAACGGTCGTATCGTTGAGATGTCCCTTGGTGACCTTTCCAAGGACGAGTCTCGCTCTTTCCGCAAGATCCAGCTCAAGGTTGACGAAATCCAGGGTAAGAACTGTCTCACCAACTTCTACCGCATGGATATGACCACCGACAAGCTCCGTTCCATGGTCAAGAAGTGGCAGACTTTGATCGAGGCCTTCGTCGATGTCAAGACCACCGACGGTTACCTCGTTCGTCTCTTCTGTATCTCCTTCACTGCTCGTCGTCGCAACCAGATCAAGAAGACCACCTATGCTCAGGCTGCTCAAATCCGTCAGATCCGCAAGAAGATGTTTGAGATCATGACTGAAGAGGCTGCTGCTTGTGACCTCAAGGAACTCGTTGCCAAGGTCACCAGCTCTGCTTCCAACTCTGCTCAGGATGCCATTGCTGTTCGTATTGAAAAGGCCTGTCAGGGTATTTACCCTCTCCAGAACACCTACACCCGTAAGGTCAAGATCCTCAAGGCTCCCAAGTTCGATGTCTCTGCCCTCTTGGCTCTTCACGGTGGTGCCTCTGCTGCTGCTGAAGATGTAGGATCCAAGGCCAGCAAGGATTTCGTTGAACCTCCTGTGTTGGCTTCTGTTTAAACCAACCATTTGTTATTAAATTTCACTTAAACATGATAATAAAACAATGATAAAAAGTAATAAGCCTATTAGCTTTATTTTGTAATAAATAGACATCTTGGGAATTGGGTTGGATTTAGTGATGGGACTTGTTCAAATTGGTGCTGTTCACATAGTGAACAAGGTGATATTTAATAGAGACAATTGTTAGAATATAATAAAAAAACTTATTCTTGACGCTATGCTAGCTCAAGAATGACATAAAGATTAATGATGTGGAGAATAAAAATGGATGAGTGAAACCGAATAAAATTTGGTATACGATTTCATAGTTCAATAGAATAACAATCGGTTTGATCCATCTAAGAATACTAATTAATGCACTTAAAAGTTACTTTAATCAATCTTGGCACCTTACCTCAACTTGAATACCTCGGGAGACTTTAAAACTGTAACCAAAAAGGCCAGGAGATATAGAATTGGAACATCTTGGACCAATTCATCTACAGAGACAGTGAAACTCGTCCATCCAAGTATAATATTCTTTAAACAGACAATGAAGCTGGGTAGATAATAAGGTAACAAGGTCGTCAAGAAAATTAGCCATGATTGAGAAAAGTCATACGTGTTGCGAATAGCTGGTATATCCTAAAAATAAAAATAATAAAAGTGAACAAAGATTTTATGCCTTCTCTAATGAAAATAATTACAGATTTTGTATAGACAGATGCAGTCATCAAAGTCCAAATGAAGTAGTAACACATGAATATAATAGGAGTAGGGACAAATCGAACAATTCCAGAAATAACTGCCAAGTGAATTGAAAGTAGTCGCCAGCTGTTTTTCTGTGATTTCACTCTTAAGCTTCCCAACCGTCTAATAGGAATGCTGATTATATAAGTGACAAGAGAAACGATCAGCCAAACAATGGCCAAAATACCGATACTAAAAAGATATAGAAAAGCGGCAACAATAGGAAGAGTAATATCATCACTGCCAAGCAACACACCATTTAATAGAGTAGGTGTCAGTTTATAGTGGCTCCATAAACCAAAGTATCTGAATGTAGTCTGTATCCCAGATGTAAAAATCACCAGACTTAAAACAACAAGGAAAGTCTCTTTTGAACAGGAAATCAAAGTATTATTAAACGAGGGGTATTTATCTAAAGAAAACATGTTAATCGTGGGGTTATTACTATTCACTCTTTCTATTACTTTTTCCATTGATTAAATACGTGTAGAGTTGCGACAGAGCCATGATTAGAGCATTGCAATATAGAAAAGGAACAATAATTCCGCCATATCCAAGTACAATTCTACCCAAAGTGCCATACCAGTCTATTTTCAATATAAGCTCAAGTTCCTGTCTGTCAGTGAAAAAGTATAGTGCCAATTGATCCGAATTCATCTTGTGAAAAGTAATTCTACTTGATGATCCGATTTCAAGTTTACGGTAAAATTGTATCTCATCAGTGCCTGCTATTAACTTGACGAATGGCTGGAATCTAGCGTCCTTGGTTTCCATTTTAGTAACAGATAAGCTATATGCAAGTACACTACTTGGGCTGGCTTTAATTATATGTTGTGAATAATATCCACTTGTGTTAAATTTAACATTTCCAGTTATAATATCTATTTATGTATTGTTAGTTTAATAAGCTATATATAAATATCACCCATAATAAGAGCATTTACCCCAAATATTAACGTTGTGCTCAACTACATTGGTAGCATTATCGGACACAATAAAACTAAATGGTATAGCTGGGCCACCATGATCAACAATGCCTATATATTCATCGTCTTTCAAATAAGTATCTTTTAAGGTGACCAATCTGTATGGATCAGCCATGATTGGCTTGTCTGCTGTTGCTGACGGTAAAATGGTGAGATCTGACATTGCAGTTTTACAATCGACTTTCTGAATATTGTGCCCTTTACATACAACAATTGACCATCGATTATCAAGACTAACAGGTATATTAGTTATAAAAGCATTTGAGCCTACACTCTCCATTAACACTAATGTGGGGGATGTTGATTTATCAAAGTCATAATTGAGAGATGAATCAATAGATAAAAGGTGTCTTTTGAAGTTATTGATAGTAACTGAATGATCTGCACAAAAGTAGAGAGAAAGAGAAAAAAGGTCATTGGCTTGTAGCTTTTAATGGTGGGTATACTTACTCTCAGAATTTGGCTCCAAGCCATGAATTAAATAATGCTTGAAAATCTGGACTCGATCCAACAATGGCTTCGTTTGTGCTGATGTGGAGATATCGGTAATTTCAACAAGTGATTTAGCAAGCACTTTAATTAGTTGATTGCACCATAGAATAGCCATGTGATCACACCCTGTCCATACAAAAGGGATAGACGATGAAATGACGCTGAAGCCATGGGTTTTGGGTATAAGTGACTCCAACCTTGCGCCATTCGAATCAACAATAGTATCAAGGAACCCTCCTGTAATCGAAGTAATTGATACATCTTTTAAAATTGGGTCTTTATCAAATCGATCATGCGTCCAAAACTCGGCCAATTTTTTGTATGTCTTGTAAATGACCGGATCTAATAAAAGTGGAGCCTTCAAGTGTGGTGATGATAGAGTAACAATTGTATTGATTGTACCAGGGACATAACTGGGAGACATAAACATTGAGCGTGCTACCAATCCTCCCATTGAATGCCCTACTATCAGAACAGAACTTGGATTCTGGGGACTATTCTTGTAGAATTGAAGGATACGTTGGATAGCTGCATTCATGTACTCTGCTTGCTCTAATATTGTTTGCCCGTTTAATGCAGAAAGCTCCTCGTTGAGATCAACTAAATTCCACAGTTTATTAGTGGCTCTAGATATGTCAATGTCTTTGATGTACTTTACCTGTAAAGTAGTCAAGAGTACGAGTGGAGCTCTGTTGGTTGTTGTGGCGGTCATGGTAATAAGCTGCTGTTTCAGCTGCTAGGGATCTCACTTGCTTGTAACTACCTGCTTGTCCCGGAATAAACAATGTTGGAATGCCTTGTAACTATTTATAATCTCAGTATTGATCAGGTCATTTCACCTTCTACTACTGTACCTCGTTTGAATCAAGGTACCCTTCTCTGTAAAGATATAGCGTATATTTCTTTGAAAGGGGAGAATCGGGCTTGTCTTGAATTTCAATATATGATGGCCGAGACCATGTCATTTCACAGGTTTGTTTGTCAATTCTTTGCGAAGTTGACAAGATGGACTGAACATTGGGCAGCTTTAAATAAAAAGAATCAAGTATTGCAAAGCTTATAATCAAAGTTGAAAGTATAATAGCCCACACAAAGACAGTAGAACGTGTCTTGACTTGGTGTCGCGTTAAGGCCAGCATTCAAGCATAAACAAATAAACAATAAAAGAACAAAAATATTAAAAAAACACGAGATGTAAAGTTTAAATTTATAAGTTTATTGGATCTAGTATTGATGCAAAATGGAATAAAATGATATCATGTAAAAATAAAAAATGAAATGTAATAAAGTCTAGGTAAAAGTTTTAATCATCTCCCTCATTGATCAAAATCACTCGCCGTCGGAAGTATCTGGCTCCTTTTGGCCACCCTCGATCAGCCACTTGAGGTGACGAGCGCGGCGACGTTCTTGTTGCTCCTTGACTTCATTACGTGTCTTCTTCTTTTTCTTGGAGATTTTAGCCTTGACCTTTGCTTCATCAATCTTACTCTCATCATCGACAGAGCTGACGCCATCCTTGTAGACCTTTCCACCTTCTACCTTCCAGCTTTCAGGACACAAGGCTTGTACAAATTCAGTAGAGTGAGAAATCATCACAACAGCACCATCCCATTTCTTAATAGCAGTAGCAAGTCCACCTAAAGCCTCACGATCCAAGAAATTGGTAGGTTCATCCAACACCAACATATGACAGTTGTTCCACATGGCTGCAGCAATAACGACCTTGACCTTTTGTCCACCTGAAAGAGCACTAATCTTGGTATACTGGGCAATATCAGGATCCAAACCAATGTCATCAAAGTGTTGACGAATAGTAGGAATGTTGAGTTCACGGTAAAGTAAACCTTCACGAGAAGCTTCCTTGTCATCGAATTGCTGTACTAATTTTAAGAAACCGAGTTCAAGAAGTTTATCGCGCGATATCCAGGTGTTGAACTTGTGAAGCATATTCTTCCATTTGATTTCATACTGGAAGGTCTTCTTAAGCTTGGTACGACCCAAAAGAACCTCGATCTGTCTGTTTTGTCCATCAATAGAAATAGGCTTTTCCATCTGAAGTCTTTCCTCATCAGTCCAAATACGAGTTTCCTTCTCTGCTACCTCCTTATCCTCACCAGTTGAATAACGCCACTGTAAATAGTCGGTAGGTGTTTGATCCAAATGCTGATTTAAATGGTGGAAAGCATGCTGAGCAACATAACCAATACGAAGAGCAGGATGGCGCCACACAGTTCCAGTTTGAGGGATAGTCTCACCAGTGAGAAGCTTAATCATAGTAGACTTACCAGCACCGTTAGGACCAACAACAGCAACACGAGAAGAAAGGGAGAGAGAAGCAGTGGCATTTTGAAGAGAAGGCTTGTTGTTACCAGGATAGGTGAATGTACAGTCAGTCATCTTCAAAATAGCCTTTGTGTTGGAGCGGACACCTTGCAAAACGGAAGGCTTGGGGAAAGTAAACTCAACAGTAGAGGCATCCAATGTATAGTAAGTGCGGGCAGCGGGATAAACGTCGACAAAAGCAGACAAGTTACCATGATACAAGCGAAGCTTCTTCTTTTCATAATGAAGAATTTGAGTACAAACATTATCCAAGAAACCAGAATCGTGAGAAACAATAAGACAGGTAACATTAGATTGAGCATTCAAATAGTCTTCAAGCCACTTAATATTATCAACATCCAAGTGATTGGTAGGTTCATCAAGCAAGAGAATATCAGCCTTTGAAAGAATAGCACGGGCAAGTTCGAGCTTCATCTTCCAACCACCAGACAAAGCAGAAGCAGACATATCAAGACGGGCATCGTCAAAGCCGACTTGGCGAAGAGAAGCTTCAATTTCAGAAAGAGGCAACCCCTTCAAAAGTTCATCGCAAGAAACATATTCAATGATCTTGAGAGAGGGATCGGCAGCCTGGGAGTTGTAATCGACAAGGGCAGTACGGACTTCATCCTGAGAAGGGAAACCTTCCACCTTTCCACTATGAATAGCATTCATCAAAGTAGATTTACCAGCACCATTTTGACCACACAAACCATAACGCTGACCACGATGGAACTTGAGTCTAGTATGGCTCAACAAAAGGCGAGTACCATAGGCAAGAGAAAAGTCATCCACACGACAGATTTCCTCACCTTCTTGTTCATCCAAAGCTTCATCATCTTCATCACCATTACGCTCCTTATAAAGTTTATAGACCTGCTCACGAATAGACTTGACGACGTTAGGGATATCAGACTTCATAATGAAAGCCTTCAAGTAACGGGAACAAATCTCTAACCACTTTTCCTCTTCAAATGATTCCTGACGGGCCAAATCAGCGACAATAATACCAATGTATGTAATATAAGCGGAAAAGAAAGAATCCAAGAAACCCTGGGATTTGGTAGCGGCGGTCTTGACGGCAGCTATTGCCTCTTCAACGGTTACTTCGGTTAAAGTGCCATCTTCCTCAGACTTTTCACTATGTCCACCTGCATCAATCAAAGTCTTCTTTGCCTTTTCGGCGAGTACACGAATCTCGGGGAAAGCTGCACCTTCAGCCTGACGATCGACACCGGGATAAAGCTGAGGGAGGAACTGTGCAGCAGTACGGGGGTCACGGACAAGCTTACACAAGTTGTCGGTAATAACAACAGTTTGACGCAAAATAACAGTAGAACGCTCATTCAAAGCACGGGTCAAAAGAGGAACCATGATGGCCAGAGTGGGGCCATTGACTTCAGCAACAAAGGTAGTCTGGGCAAGTTTCTCGATGGTATCAGGGACACGGGATGGGTTACCCATACACAAAACAAGGTCCTTGAGATGACGCTGGATATCAGGGTTACCACCAACAGAACAGACCTTAAGCATAGCCTTTTCAGCAGCGGAAGCAACTTCCTTTTTAGTGTCTGCAAGACAATCAGATACAGCAGGGATGATCTCGGGTAAGCATTCACCAATCTGCTCAGGGGCTTTTTCGGTAAAGCGCTCCAACAATTTAAGTGCACCAATCTTTGTTTGCCACTTCTTTGAACCTTGGCCATGACCCATTCCCTCGAAAAGAACAGGCAAAAGAGACTTTGTAGCTTCTGCAGGAATCAAGTCTACCAAAGTGCGAGAGGCGGTTTGAGCAGCCTCTTGAACAACAGCTCCCTTATCAGCATAGAGGTCGAGAAAGGTACCAAGGTGTTTAAGGAGGAGAGGTTCAATTTCATGACCCAACACTTCTTCCAAGGCATTGAAGCCGATAAGACCACCCTCACGTTCCAAACCTGACTTCTTATTCTTGATTGAGCCAGAGAGTTTGTCAAGAACTTTATAAGACTTTATCATGATGAAACCCTTTGTCTGAATGGTTTTGGCAAGCTCTTGAGCGGCTGCTTCGACTTCTTCGGAGGTAGGTGCAGTGTTGATCTTGCTAAGAAGATCAACAACTAATGTTGCCTGTTCATCAGTAACGGAAACCATATTCTACTTTGTTTAGTCAAGTAAAGTTGGAGAACCGACGAAGTTGAAAGTTTTAATAAAAAAGGGGAGAGGAAGAGATAACGAAAAAGAATACTCTAAGGGGAGTCAAGATCAAAAAAAAATATATTTTATATATAAAATTATAAATAGTCACTTCTATCCAATCAGATGTATTTAAAAAAAAATATGTATTTTTGTTTTGCTCTTTGAATCCGAAAAAAATGTCGCTGGTTAAAAAAAAATCTAATTTGTAATGATGTGTTATCACAGTTGGGCTATGATTCCTTGGATTAATAAGCTAAGTATCTAAATATCAAGCTTAAATTACTATGATTATATATACTACTGATTGTTTCTTAAATTTTTTCAGAGATTCTGATCATTTGTGAAATTTGATTATCACTTCTTCAAATGCTAGATCTTGTTATCTGCCTTGATACTACAACTATTGGGTGGCTTCCAAAACCTATTGAAAGAGCGACTCCGATATGTCAGGAGTTTTGGAAGCCACCCATCAAGATATCATACTTCATTAGATTATGTTGCCTTTTAAATAATTATAAACAACATTTTTCCTTGCCGTTTATCTTTATGTATCCCATCAATTTTTGATTGTCAAATAAATGCATCCTTTAACAAGTGCCTTATAAAATTAACCGAAATTAGCACCCATTTTTCTTTACCAAGATATGAATACACTATCACCAATAATCTAAGACCAGTTTCTTTATATGTTGATTAAATATGGTTCAGCTATATATTGGATTAACATTATAGCTCTCTTTCATCGATATAATGTGACATTCAATATCAGATTATTACATTGGCAATAGAAATAGTTTTTACTTTATTTTAAGGATATGTTTGGTGATGCATGTTAATTATGGATATACATAGGGACAATAATAGGACAATATAATAATAATAACAAAGAAAATGAGATTTTTTTTTAAACTATTGAAAATCGATTTGAATCTTCCTGTGGTATTGTCGATGGAGGTTTGTGCACAATAATTTCGTTTGGTGGCTTGTACAAAACCATCTTCCTGGCTATCGAAAGGTCGCTTTAGGTGAAATTTACTGGTAGAAGCAGAGTTTGTAAGGATATCGATGTTGTTTTGTACTATCATTTTGAACACTAAAACCGTCGAAAGAAGCTGGAGAATAACTTCAATTCGTTTTAAATCAATTGGTATTGAAAAAGCATTTGATCGAGTAAGACTTGCAATATAAGGCGTGCTCAAGGAACAATATACTAAATAGTGAACCTGGTCATTTTATCTATCAAACAATGAGGCCGCATTGTATTCATAAATGTATGAGATTGACAATATTCCAATCTATCATTAGCATTATTTGAAGTGAAAGCAAGTACATAACAGTTACAAGTGATATAAAACCACAATCCTTTTTGATGGAAATAGAAGTGTATTTAAGAAATGAGGGCTTAGATATTACATTGAGGTCACACTAGAAATTTATTTTTTATCAGAGTTTTTTGAGAAGAAATCGAGAGAGCCGTTAGAGATGCTCTTATATTGCCAATTTGATTCGACTTGGGTTTATTTATCTTCGTAAAAGCCATCACAGTCGTCTATTCTATCTTTGTCCATTCTACGAGTTTGAGGCAACTCATCAGAATGAGGAGCCACTTTTGTACTATTCTCTATACTAGAACTACTGTTAACAGTTGAACTAGCAGTGGAGCTGCTGCCGTTATTAGCTGTTGAACTAGTGGTGAGTCTGCTGCCTTTACTAGCTGTTGATCCAGTGGTGGAGCTGCTTTCCCTCTGAATGGAATATATTATTCTATTTGTTACTCGACGTTTTTTCTCTGGGAATAAAGGAGATTTTGTTATGAGTCCAGGGCGCCTTTTAAGTAAGGGATGCTGTTCCCTTTTCGCCTTATTATAGTCAATAAGATCTTGGAACTTGTTATACATTTTGGAATAAAGTTGAATAAAGATGATCTGCGTATATATAAAGTTTTTTTCCTTAGAACAGTATGAACAGTCCACAAAAGCAGTCTTTTTATATCCGCGTGCCTTTAATTCTGTATTTGCAACATATACGAGCTTTCCGGTATTATTTAAAAGATTATGTTTAATTATATCAGAGACTGTGTGGTTGTTGCTTACTAAATTTGATACATCTTGCAAAAATACGGTTTCAATAGCCGCTTTAAAAAAACAAAAAAAAACAGAAAGCAGTAGGCGAGTAAAATATGTACTCTCTTCCTTTCAAATATAATTATTTACTTGACTTTTTAGAAATGAAGAAAGTTTCTAATTTCTAGCCCAAGATACTTCCTCTTTGGAATATATATGGATATTACCCTCTTCATTGCAATAATTCGATTGAATTCAACTATGTTTCACATATATTAAAAAAAATTTCAGTGGCTTTTTTTTAAGGTTCAAGGTTCAAGGTTCAGATCGCTGATAAACTAAAGTAATTCAATTGGATGATCTACGTAAAAAAAAATAAAGTTTGTCAAGAATTTGATCCACATACAACAAAACCTGGTTGATTAAACTGATGCTATTTTCTATCATTAGATAATCACTG